>JAECUM010040833.1:0-18311 GCA_016617855.1 Megalonaias nervosa
AAAGAACAAATGTGTTTGGCTCAGAATTGGATATATTTCTCTTTGTAATAAACCGTGCGTGAACAAATACTGCGGATATCATGCACAAAGTATCAAAAATGGAAGTACAGGACCAATACCGTGTATTCAATGTGGTGTTGGAGTCAGAGGAAAAACTCAATTGTGTCTAAAATGTGGAGGAAAAAAATACAGGGAATTAAAACGATATTATGACAAAAAAAATAATACTGACTCTTCTATAAAGACAGAAGAAGATTATCTAGTTAGATTTCAAAATAATGATTTAGACAAATAATATTATTATATAAATGGAGCAAAACGAATTTGTGAAACATCCAATAATAAAAAATTATGAAGCATCCCGAGATGGTGTAATCAGACACTGTAGAGTGAAAAAACCAGTCGGTAATATTAATAATACTGGTTATTTTAGTTTTAATACCAATGGAAATAAACATTATTACTCGCATAAATTCATATTTTAATGTTATTTTGGGGTCATCAAAGATGGATATGTGATTGACCACATCAACGGCAATAAGCTTGACAATTCACTTGGAAATCTACGTATTACTACACAGAGTCAAAATTGTAAATCCGGAAATACTGGAAAATGTAAAAAGTTTGCAAGAAGAGCTATTAAATCCATAAATGTAGAAACAGGCCAAGAAATAACTTTTAAATCGATGTATGCGGCTGCAAAATATTTTAGTATACATAAACGATCGGTGCAATTTGTTGCAAATAATATTACTAGATCAGCATTTTCGGAAACATATAATCAGTGGATAATATTTGAATATATCTAATTCTGTGCTCTTAATAAATAAATTGTATATAGTTCGACTCTATATTTTACCATGAGTACCTTCACCGTCGCTGCTCTCAGTGTCACTTTCATTTTTGACAGAATCAAATAATATAATCTTTCTTAATTGCATTATACGATTATCCACGATCTTCTTTTTCTCGTATTCACGAGATAGTTCGGATCTAATATTTTCGATCGAACGTGCAAGAGGCGCAAATAGCTTTACCTGTTTTTCATTTACCACCGCCAAGGATTCAAGCATAGACTGATAGATTAATTTTACAAATTTATAATTAGATGGTAATGTGTATTTATTGTCAATTTTTCTTTGTTTTAATATTTCATAATCGCATAATATTTTTCAGGATCGAGATTATCAGATAGATTTATTCTGTTATGTTTTAATTTTTTAATAGCAGAAATAATATCATTAATGTTTTCTTGGTTCATTATATAATAATTATTTCTTTAAAATAAATAATATCAGTCTCTGAATAATTATTTAAAAAAATGTAGTCCCCATAAACCCATCAGATTAAAAAAAATATATTATTTCAGAATCAGATTATTTTTTCCCTTATTATGTTAGGAAATATTTAATCAGACGTTCTACGAGCGTATATATAAATTAATATTAAGAGATTCTTGTCTTAGATCCAAAATATTTCCTGCCTGGTCAGTGAGTTTGAAATTTATTCTTGTCAGAAATGGATTATGAACTCGTAAATAAATTGGGTTAATTGGTTCAGATACAATTAACCAACCGGGCGGGTCTTTAGGGCTAAATGAATATAGTATATATCCCTGTTCCGCAGTGCCACTGCGGTGATTAGATTTTGAAAGATCTACTTGATAACTGTCATCAATTACGTCACATACCAGATTGACTGCAATTGTTGTTGTTATATTAACAATACCGGGTGAGATATGTCGACCACCACCGTGTGGATCATTATTATATTTAAGAATGGTTGGTGTAGGTATTAATTTTTTCCATGAATTACATATTCTTTTAAATTGTTCATCAATAAGATCATTAACTGGTTTCTTTAGCTCTTCAGAATTAAATCCAGGAATTATAAATGTTGATAGTTGTTCTCGCGTAATTCCGAAATGTTTTAGAAATACTGTTGTGAACAGAAGATTTGCTCTAACACCTCGAGGTGGACCGTCTTCATTAACTATATATAATAAATCTTTATATCGTCTATCTGCTGTTATGTTCACTAATTTTTTTTCTCTGTTAACAATAATATCATTCATGAAATCTAGGTCTGAAGCAACTTGATTCAAATGTTGTATTACTTCAATTATTTGATTTTTTAAGTCATCGTTGTAGGAATTGCTAATGTTGGAAAATAAATTTCTTAGATAATTAAGTATACGTCCGTGTTCAGACTTAATTGTATTAGCATATGAATTTATTTCATCAACATCAAGTACTATTATTTTACCTTTTTTACCATCAACTATTTTTGTAAAATGGGTTTCTGTTTTATCTATATAATGTATAACTCCATCACCAAAATATCGTCGCCATGGGTAAGCATTTTTTTCTGTTCGATATTCTGGAGGTTTTATAAATTTTTTAACATCTATGACAAAATCAGATCTCTGTGGTTCTGGTGGTCTTTGATAAACCGGTGGATATTCAGGCCAACCTAATACTGATCTAATCGAACTTTGATAAATATCTATGGAGTAATCAGGGGAATTTATTTCAATAACCGCAGATAGTGTTGGTTCGTAGACAGTAATTGCTATTTTTGATTCTTTTCCTGTGATAGATTTAATTCTGCGCTGAAACTCGTCATTAATCTGTTCTATTTGATAACTGCCCGTTGGAATAGAAACTATTTGCCAATCAGGAGTTCCATCAGGCTTATTCTTATTAGCAAATATTAATGAATTATTTGGCTGTAGTCCACCAAATGATTTTGATCTAATATTGGGCCAACTATAATAAACTCGCAATTGTGCTAATGCTATTTCTTTTGCAGGAATTGCGGTTGGAAAATTGACACTAAACTCAGGATTGGTCGAACTTAACGATATCATCGTAGTTTTTGACGGAGTTGTATTAGTGACAATCTGCTGAAGTAATTCCCTGTCTGTCATTATTATTATTGTTGTTATTTAATTCATTAAAATCATTTGCGATCACCTTAAAAGCATCATCATAAGTTTTCATCATCATCGCGAATTCAGTATCAGATATTTCACCATCACTAACACACGAAGAAATATATAAAGATAATTTAGAACATGCATCTGCAACTGTGTGTAATTTAATCATATAATCATGCAATTTAGCATTTGTACAAGTATGTATCTTTTTGGTTATAATACCTAGAACACCAGCAATAGTCGTTGATGCTGAAACAATAATGGTTATAATAGTAGGTGCTGTCATCGTCAATGTTGATAATAATAATCCTGTTCCAGTAATAACAGCAGAAACCGAGTAAACAACTACATCGATGACAACTATACGTCTTTTGTATTTTTTTATTTTCGTGTTATAATAGTCGATAAAATTATTTAGTTTAGTCAGACGTTCACATACTTGATTGCATCTGTAAAGTTGAACGTCAATGCGAGACTGAGGTTGATCCATTATTATTATATTAAGTGATTAATTGCGGTGTTTCAACCACAAATTCCATATGCCACCAATAAGGCTCTGAGTTTTTTTTTGATCATATATTCTCAGTATAAATGTTTCTTCAACATCTTTTCTTAACAATATAGATACAACTCCAGAGAGAGAATCAGTTGAATGACGCAATATATATCTGTTAATTATAGCAAATCTTTCATCACTAAATACGGACAGCCTGTAAATACCAGTAATTTCTGCGGTATATTTGATAGTATTATTTTGTGGTGTCCATGTTGATTGTCCTGATGCTACTGTGTATACGATATTTTTAATCGAACTGTGGGGGATTATATATCGATTTATTTTTTTATTAATTTCAGTAATATCACTTTCTAAACTAAATTTTTCTCTATTTAATGTATAAAGTTTTGCTTCTATATCAATTAATTTTTTATTAATATCATCAAGTTTTATATCAACATTTGATGGGTTTCCAAAAAAATCATTTTTAAGTTTGTTTATGTTTCTGTGAAAACTTAAAAACATATTCACGTGACTAAGAAATTCATTTTTGAGTGTGTTATTTCATTACTGATTGGAACTTCCTTATCATCGACGTATTTTTTATTAACTGCATCAAAATCTGTCTCTGGTCTTCTGAGATTAGTAATGCTGTTGTTATTCATATCGAGAAATGCGCGCATTATACCGCGGTTGGTCAATACGTACTTAGATTCTTGATCGTCGACATATTTCTTTGTTGCGGCGTCTGTATCTGCGGTTGGATTTCCAATGTCAGTGATTTTATTCTGGTTCATATTAATGTCTCCGGTAAATACATCGCCGGATTTCTTAATATAATTACTGAGTGATGTACCAGAATCTTGTATTTTACCTTGATCGGCAAAAATAACTATATTATCAGCGACTGCAGTTGGAATTCTTATAAGAACATCTGATAGTTGTATATTACTTGTTTTTAATCGTCCTTGATTATCCTGAAAAACAACTACTTCATTTTGATCCACACTTGCGAGATTTAATAAATCATCAATTTCATTTCTGAGTTGATCAAGAGTTGCATACTTAGATAAATCAGCCTGCTGATGACCTCTACGGGAAGATCTTCCATAAATATCCACCATTATATTTACTAATGTCTGTTTAAATATGACGTCGTAGTATATTCATGTACAACTTTGTGGGGTGGTTTTGTTGATTTTGATATAGCATCAAGTACATTAAGTACTTCTCGACCACATATTGGTGGATCGGTTAATGTTTGTGTAGGTAATGTTGAATACCATATTGGAATACTTTGATAGCAACTAATATACTTTAAGAATTCTTTTGGTGGAGCTAGTCCATATGAATCAAAATAAATAATTCCACGTGGATCAATTGCATATCCGACCCAATGCGTGCCTGGACCAGAATTTTTATCGAGATTAATAATACCTGTTTCAATATTGTTTGGCTGTTTTGGTAATTGATCGCGCATAAAAACACCTCTAAAATTTTTTATTTTTAATTTTTTAGCAGCATCTAGTAAATCAAAATTGGACATAGGAGATATCAGTAAATTGTCCCTGGTAATCTTAGGCCTTTTCCGTACCAGTGTGGGGTCCCTGGTAATCTTAGACCCCTTCCCTTTTTTTGATTCCCTTTCCTGTTGCTTTCTTTAATGCCATTCCAGCAGCGGTTCCAACAGCGCCTAATGCAGCTGCTTTTGCAACAGCTGGGGCTGCAGCGGCAATTAATGCTGGTATAGCAGCAAGAAGTGGAAATATACCACCCGTCTTAATGATATCTTTAATGGCACCCGCAGAAAGATTAAGTTTTATACCTTTATTTGATTTTTTGCTTCATTGAAATACCCGAGTTGACGTTCTGTAAGAGATAATTTATTTGAGCCGCTCATCTGATCTTTCTTTAGCAATATTTTTAATCCGCAATTATGTTTTGATGCTGATTGTATCTTTTTAATCTGACCAGGAGTCAGACTAACACTAACATTATTATACGACATTATAATATTTATAAATAATCTAATTACATGTTTTCTACTGAAGCATCAACGACTCTCATTCGTCCACCAGCACCTTCAAGTAACATCGATTTATCGCTGAGTATGACAGCAATTGCCCTGTAATTGGCAATAGCTCCAATATCTCTATTAACATGAGCTCGAAAATGTATATCGACTACAGATTGTCTGGTTAAATCTAAATGTTCGAGCGAAAAATAATAAATTGGGTATAATGTTGTAAAATCCAATTGTGATATTTGTAAACCAGTATCAACATTTTGATCACGTCCCATGAACGTCATTAGACGGTGATATACACGTGCTACATGATTTTGATCGAAATTCAGTAAAATATCCTCGGATGGTTCTTGATGTCCATTTATTCTTAAGGAAACTTCGGAAACACCAAGATTATCAAATGTCATAATACTACGTGTTTGATCATCCACCCGTGCAGCATCTTGAAATGCAATAAATATATGTCGTGGTGCAGAAACACCTTGTTGTGATGCTATTTGCCATGTAAATAAACCATTAATATTACTCTGGATAGCATCTGTGGTCATTGTTAACCACGATAATGCTGATTTACCACCTTGATTCATAAAAGAGAGTAGACGATCTTCTTCAGTTATTGATGGAGTCATTACTGGCATCCACAATGAAAGTTTTGTCAGAATTACTTTGCCAGGATCACCAATGGGTCTCCATAATGCATCGTTGTCGGTTGCTTTTCGTACAAGTACAACTGTATGCTTAGATCCGAAAATGACTTTTCTGACATTTCTACAAAATCCAAATATATGTGATAGTGGAATCACACATGAAAATGCTCTTCTTCCACCACGCAACATTGCTCGACGTGATCTAAATCCTAAGTTGAAATCTGGATCTACATTAATAATCATACTTTGTACATCCGCATTGGCGTTTCTAGCAAAATTTCTTGGTTGTCCTATTTCATATTGTCGATACTCTGGAGAATCAGTTGTATCCTTTGCAAACATCATTGATGGACCAGCTGATCTTGAATAATCATCACTATATCTTGCAAGACCAAGTATTGTTGTTGCAACGTCGACGTCCTTCTGAATAGATTCAATAATTTTTCCGTCAATCATGTACGTTGCACTGTCAAATAATGCCATAATACCATTATTAACAAAACCGACATTAACATCGTCTCCATATGCTACTGGTGCTGCAGGATTAGCAATATTTAAAATTTCACCTTCGACTTCAATAAATGCTTCAGCGGGTAAGAAATATCTACTTGTATCCTGAACCTGTAGTTCGATTCGTCCACGCTGATCTGGAATTCGTGCGTCGTAAGAATAATACTGATAATCACGCACAGACTCATCTTTAAGTACTGGTGCGTCCATGTCAAATGCGGGATCAGATATACGTTTGAACATCTTTATTATATTTATTATCGTCTAAAACGAAGATTACTTCGGGAAGTGAGACCACTTCCTGCTATCAGACTAGAGGTTATATTTTTTTCTTTTTCTGACATTGGTACATCAGCCAATTCTGCTAGTTTTTGATTAGCAACTTGATTTATTATTTTACTGACATTCGCAGGCATTACTTCTGTACTAGGTAATTTTACAGGTTGAGGTCGGACCGCAGGTCTGCGTATTAATCGTGTTAATCTATCTTTAATCGCTGAAAATGCTTTACCAGCAACATTACCAACAGCACCAATACCTTTTTCACGAACAACATCAATAGCTCTCATTCCCAGTTGCTTTGCAATCGGTATTGCTTTTGGGGCTATCCTTCTAAATAGACCCTGAACAACATCACCTAGTCCATTTCCGTAGGTTGTTTTGTATACAGGTAATCGTGAATTTATCACCCTGACCATAGTTGGTCCACGTTGAGTACTATGTACGATCATTTTATTATAGTAATTGTATTTAATTACATACTCAGTCGCTGTAGTAGTCATCGGCAATTTCATTAATAAGAGACTGATAAACATCAACGTCCATGATACCACCGGTAAATAATCGTCTGCAAATATCAGCCGCCTCATTAATAATTTCTGGGGAATTATTACCAGCTCGTTTTCCTCCGATGAGAATTTCTAATCGATCGACATCAGCAAGGATATTATTGGGACAAGTAATAAGACCACTTCCTAAACCACTTCCAATTACACCGGGAGCGTCTTGAAATTCTTCTTCTTCCTCTTCACTTGGTTTCGATGATGTTGTTTTCTTTGGTGTAGGAGATAGAACTGGTATTTGTGATTTTGATGATCCTGGATAATCACGAAATAATTGCTCAGATGGTTTTGGTGCTATTTGTTTTTTCTCCTTTTCTAATTTGATTAATTTATTAATTTCACTAACATAATCCTGATATAATGGATCATCAGCTCTAGTTTGTTCAACATTCATTTTTATGCGATATAATGATTTTTGCCATTGTTCACGATTTCTAATATCTTTAGCATATTCAGATTTCATTAATTTACCTCTTTGACTAAAACTACCCAAAGCAAATTCAGCTAATTTTTGTATGTTAAGTTTTTTAATTACCTTAACAGTTTCTTCATGAAATTTATCTATCAATTTAACTGTTGATTTTGGTTCAGGAGATAGTGCTTCAGCACCTTCTTCTGCCTGGTCTGCATCCTCAGGTATTTCCGGGACTGGCATCGCAGCAGATATTTCGGCTGGAAGTTCTCTAAGAATCTTTTTTGTCTGTTTTGTTCTTTTTGCTATTTTTCCAGTTTCTTCAGCGGTTTTCTCTAACACAGGTTGAATACCTTTAGTGGTCTCTGTAATAGGTTTAAATAATTGTTTTGTATCCTCCTCAAATTCAACATGAGATTCTTGTCGTTGTTGTAATTGTTGCTTGACAGCATCACGAACAGGTAAATATTTTCTAATTGCTTCTAGTCTTTCTCGTGCTAATCTAGCTGAGTGTGGTTCTCCAATATTCATTATTAAATAATATTTATAATAGATATTTAATTGAATTTGAAATCACCAAAATACTTAATAAAGCGCGATAACTCTGCTCCTCCTCTGCTAGAGAATTATTTCCCCTTTCTATGTATGTCTGTATGTATGCATGTTTGTCTGTATTTTAATTTATCAAAAATAATCAGTAGATCCCAGCGATTACCCTTCAATGGAGCCCCTCGATAGCCTGTGTGACTTTCATGGGGTCCTTACATTGTCATTCTCTCTCTTATGACTATTATGCGGCACTCCCATGTTCTGTTTCTTTTGGCTAACACCCTTTCTGGATGTTTACTTGGGGGTTCTTCTATGGGGCAGAGAGCTCAAGGCATACTACTGATTATTTTAGGGGGGGGTATTGCATAGACACACCTCCCGGCGAATTTCTAATCGACGAAAGTGAAATATTAGCAATTCAGAAGGCTGTCTAGGCATTGCGATTTCGATAAAACCCCCACGAAACCCCGGGGTAGAATCCAAAATGGAATCCGACCACGAGATACGTGGTGATTTATCAAAATCTCAGGGGATGCCTCCCCCCCCCCACTTATTAAAAGACGTGGGCGACCCGGGGACCCGAACCCATCTCGGCGAGATCTGGGGTCAAACCGCAAACATCAGTATTAAAGTTTCCAACAACTTTAACATTGAGCTAACGAACTCGACTACAAATATACGTTTTAGAAATTATTATATGTGGTTATTGTGCAATAGCATTTGATATCTGATTTTACAAATAAATAAATATTTATAATTTTATTAAGATATTTTGCCATTATATGTATGAACCGATTAAAATGTATTATATTTAAAATTAAAACACGGAAATAAACTGCACACAAATACCTGGACTATCGATAAACACAACTATTGTTTGAGCTACTACGTCACACGTCCTTGAAAAATCGGTACGCATACCTATCTCAGTACATATATTATGTATGACTCACTTCACACTGTATATACATGCAATAGTTGATCTGGATAAATTCATAGCAGCGGGGGGGTGGGGTGGGGTGAACCCAGACATTTGGTAATGAATATATTTGCCTGATGATTAAGACAAATGATTTCGCGGTACGGCAGTCGAACCCTACAGTTTGTCTTAATCATCAATGTAAAATTTGCTCGAAACCAATTTGTAGGGTCCACCGCAGCAAGGGGGGGTGGACAGACATCTGGTAATGAATATATTTGCCTGATGATTAAGACAAATGATTTCGCGGTACGGCAGTCGAACCCTACAGTTTGTCTTAATCATCAATGTAAAATTTGCTCGAAACCAATTTGTAGGGTTCCCCCCCCCCTCTGCTGCTCGGTGTGTCCTTGGTAATACGCTTAACTGATATTGCCTCAGCATTAAATAATCTACATTATTACCGTACTGTAAAACAACAAACCAAACCAAACCATAACAACAATAAGTTCAGTCTCATTGCGCAAACTTCGAGTGACAGAGACAGCTGCCAATATCACGAAGTCATGCTGACTTTTGTTTGGTAAACTGAAAATTAAATATTGTTGCAGTCATTCTCAACGCGATATAAACAAGTGTAGTAGTGTGTGTTGTAGCGGGAGCAATGATAGTAGTGAAAACTGTATGACGCATTGTGGATGATGATATGCAATGAGGTTGTGCCATGCCGCTAGGATGGCGATAGTAGTGGACGTTGTGCCATGCCGCTGAGATCGTGAGAGTAGTGGAGGTTGTGCGTTGTCGCTGGAATATTGATAACACTGGAGGTTGTGCCATGTCGCTCTTATGATGATAGTAGAGGAGGTTGTGCCACGTTGCTGGGATGGTGATAGTAGTGGATGTTTTGCAATCTCGCTGTGATGGTGATGGTAGTGGAGGTTGTGCCATGTCGCTGGAATGGTGACAGTAGTGGAGATTTTGCAATCTCACTGGGATGGTGATGGTAGTGGAGGCTGTGCCATATCGCTTTCATGATGATAGAAGTGGAGGTTGTGTCATGTCGCTGAGAATGTGAGAGTAGTGGAGGTTCTGCGTTGTCGCTTGAATGTTAACAGTGGAGGTTGTGCAATGTCGCTGGGATGGTGATAGTATTGGATGTTGTGCGATGTATCGTGAATGATGATATAACCCGTGGTCTGCAGTAGTAGTAGTAGTAGTAGTAGTAGTAGTAGTAGTAGTAGCATCGTATCAAAGTAAGTTAACGCAGGTTTCAGTCAGATCAACCGCTATACGAAGAAACATTCATCGGCCAAGAGCTTAAATCTCTTTGAAAACCATTTTAAGACGTAAGGAAAATATTAATGTAGATCCGAATTAACACATCTGGAGAAGCTAGCTACTTTCGCCACAGGGTAGAATATAGCTTTAAGATTATAATTCCCGAAGATTTAGGAGGGACTACTGAGTTATTTACACCAAGTTCCAAAGTAACAAAAACATATACCATAAAAAAGACCTAAAAGATCATAAAACTAACTTGTATTAGGTCATATAAAATAATGGTTGAAATAATGTGTAAAAACATGATCTTAATATGATTGGTCGGAGCGAAGGAGGAAGTTTAAAATATTTTGATGAAAGTGTAGTTGTACATCAAGAATGGTGGGGCAAATGTAACAGCTGAAATACCTTTGCTTAGTTTCAGTAAATTTCACTTACTTGGAAAAATTATATTTAATCTTGACTGCTAAATGACACTATACTTTTTGTGTTGATCTATCCTTTTCCATAGCTTTTGCTGGTCTACAATGCTACTCCAATCTACATGTAAGATGTAACTGAAGTTAAAATGTGGAAGTAAAGAGTGGTGACGCAAGATAGTTGATGCATTCCTCAAAGTGGAATGTTTGTTGCTTTCTCTTCCTAACTTTTTCTGCTTTAAATATGTATCAACTATGTACGTCTTTCACGAAGTATGCAAAAATTATCCTATTTGTATTTGTTCTTATTTATTGTAATAATAATAATAATAATAATAATAATAATAATAATGTAAATAATAATAATAATAATAATAATAATAATAATAATAATAATAATAATAATAATGTAACTTCGTTGAGACAATAGTCCATAGACATATACACAACTTAGAAGACCAATAGTTAAGAAAATAAATCATCCAGATGGTTTAATTATTTCTTGATGACTTTTCTCAGAGTCATCCTGATGCATGCTGGTAAATCATTCTGATAGATCGATTATTTATTATCTTGGAATCATATTGATGCATGCTGGTAAACCATACTGATTGTAAAATCGTTTATTTTCTTGGAGTCATCCTGATGCATTCTAAAAGTTATGTTATTAGTTTAATCATGTGTTGTCCTGGAAAAATCTTGATGAATGCTGGTAAATCATACAAATCGTTTAATCATAGATCGTCATGGAATCATCCTGATGCATACAGGCAAATTATGATAATAGAGTAATCATGTATTGTCCTGAAATCATCCTGATACATGCTATCAAATCATATTAATATTTTATTATTTCTTGATTGTCATTTAGCCATGTCTTGCAATAGAATCATCCTTATAGATGCTAGTATCCGCTGATTGACAGTTAGTTTTCATCTTTTGCGCTGCAGAGGAGTGAAGTAAAGCTAATCCAGCGTCTTCCAAACTGTTCGATATTAGTAGATGTATAAAATTGAAAAATTATTAAGATATAATAGTGACTATGCCAGAACACGTTATTTATATTTCGCTGACTAGTTTTAAATCAAGCACCAGACTGAAAATTTATACATGTCACAGCAATACTGTCAAAGAAAAATGAATGTATCCTGAAAATGTGAGAATTTACATGATTTGTAAAATTTTTAATCTTGCCTTTCTGATGCATGCAGATATCTAATTTTATGATAGATTCAAACAATGGTCTTGATTTTCTTATAGACTCAAATAATGTTTTTGCTTTTCTGATTGATTCAAATAATGATTTGAGATTATATTAGTTTGATTGTCTCATTTCTATGTTTGTGCCATATTTTATAGTAAGCTTTTCCACGAAATCTGAAAGCAGTCTTCTTTCAAAACACAATAAAATATCTTTTTACAAATCGTAACCAAACTTGTTTCATTTTGTAACCACCAAGACTTATCTTTTGATCAGCTATCTTTAAAAATTTAGCATCTTACTACAACCTCTAATGAAATCCTCACTTCCACCCCCAAAAAATAAATAAATAAATAAACAACCCGTAGTGATACTGAAATGTGTTTCTGTCACAATGGACTGTCTTCAGGTTTCATTGTTGAATAATAAATGAATCTAGAATTACACATATATTTATTCCCATCAAAAGAGAGATACAGCAATGTGTTAATGCCACGGAGATGGACAGACAGACCAAAAGAAATAAGGGCTGCTTAATCATGCCATTATTTTGACATGCATCGCTGGCGATTAGACAACTGTACTCATCCATATATATGCACACACATAGCCATTTAATAATTCCGTAAGGAATTTGCTTTTATTTAAATAGCGTTAGACAAAATGCAACCCTTGGCCTTTTGATCTTACCCAGGAGTCTTTGCTTCTTAAGTCTGACATCATACACTTGGAAACGTGATACAAGGTCGCTTCCAAAATATTTGGTGCATTCTCCACCGTGATCTTGAATATTGCCGTTTTCACCTCCATGCGCCGAGATTTGATGTCAGGAAAATATGAATTTTCTGTCACATGAGTAGTAGTTGCATGACCGGAAGTAATTATCAAATTGGAAGTAGCTCGTATCATCTACAATAAAGTTGGCCTTTCTAGGTGAAACGACGGCTTCAACTTTGCTACACGTGGATGCAATAAACTTGAAGTTTCTTTCACAAGGCTCGTGTTATTGAAATAAGTATAATTGTTTCCGCCCCAAACCTTGAGTTGTCCGCTATATACTATCACCAATCTGGCTTGAATGTGGAATAAAAAACAATATTGATTTTGGAGTTACAAGGTCAATGGTCGGCAGAGTAACTTTACTTTTCTACCATCCACAGAAACCAAGCTTTATAAATGGCTTGCACGTGTGGTGTGGAATAGACCTTTTGATTCAATAGGTCCAGGATTATGGTCAATGTGACTGAAGAAATAAAAATAGTTTACCCATATTAGCATGAGCTTCCCATCATTTATGGTTGCCAAACATATCGTGCATTTGGAATACGTAAGAAACTTCTCGATTTCAGGCTTAAATTGTCAAAGACAGGATCACTGTGATTGAAATAATAAAACCTTTTTTTCCACAAAATAACATTAGTGCTACAGCACAGACCTAGGTCAATCTTTGTTGATGGCTTACACTTTGTGTAGTGAACACAAGTGTGATGATTGTTGGGTCTAAGCATCAACGGTGAAGGCGAATGTTGACAGAAGAAAGGCGATTTCAACATATTTTTTGTTGGTTGTATAAAGGTCCATGTGTGACATGCTGTTCACCATACTCTTGCTTTACCAGGATGGATTTGTATATATGTGGCCGTGAAAATTTCCTGCATAGAAATACAAACACTCTGATTTATGTTCTCATACAGAGTATGATCAGTCTTTTGCTTCCTTATGTTGCCCTTTTCATTTCCCCAATACATATTTCGTTGTCATTCCTACCTCCCACAAATGCATAAATTCGCACTAGTCTCCCTTGTCGATTTCAATTTTCACTCCTATTTCCCCTGTGGACATTTCGTTGCCATTCCTACTTCACACAAGCATATTAGTACCCTCTGTTTCTCCCTGTGAACGTCTCAAACTTAATTCCGTCAAATATACATGATAGGCAAAGCAATTTTTTTTAAAAAGGCAAACGAACCACAAAAACTCAAACCCTCCCCCAAATCAACCCAATTTTTAATTTGGTTTCGAGTTGGAAAAGCAAAGAATTAACAATTCAACTTTGCACTAAAATTTCTCCGTTAATAATACTATACTCAAAGCTAGATCATCGTATGACAATTTAGCTACTTGCTATATCCCAGCACAAAGAATGCAGCGATTGGGCTTACAACACTCAGCCTCACTTACGTGTCCTTCGAGCACGCATGACCATCGTGTTTCGAAAGAATCACGATGAGCCCTCATTCTGCTTTCAAGGATAACTTGCCTCGTTAAAATTGCTTACAGTGCACAACTTAGATTCTGAACTAGTTTCAGTCATTTTACCTCCATACATTAATGACTGAATGTAGGCGTAAATCGTTTCCTCATGTATGTCATGTATTTGCCACTGGAACTAGCTGTAATACCTAAGAGTTATAGTAATTTCTACTGAAGATTTGTTTTACAATAATACAGCTCCAAAAATGACTTTTTTAAGGCATACATATTAGAATTACATAATAGAAAATTCTAACAATCATCATTTTTATTACACAAATTATATTTATTGTACAAGTTTAAATTATAATTCCAAAACATACACTATCAAGAGAGAAAAACAACAAATTTTGTCAAATGCAGCCAATAATTTATTTGCCCACAATACAAAGTGAACATTTAAAAAAATAAATCTAAATGATAACTTACAGCATTGTGAATTAAGTCCTAAAAAGTATATCACAAGTCTAAATATAAAGTTCCAACTTAATTCCAGTAGTATTCCAAATTAGTTCCAATGTTGAATGTGTAGCTGTGATGGTAGTCTTGCATGTGCAAATGTACCAATGGCCTGGACGGTAGTGATGTGCTATCAATCTTGTGATGTATCACAATCATATAATTCATAATGTATTTGTCTGAATTCACCATAATTCGAAATGAATGTTTAGCCCATGAATATTATTGAGCACTTTCTAATTCCATTGAATAATACTTTAAATAAATAATTCCATGCAATTTAAAAACATAACACAACAATACGCCCGATTCTGCTTGGGATGTTAATGCAAAAATGAGTAATTCTTAGGTAAATAAGATTATATACCTCTCTACTTGACCTAGGTTGCAATTACCATTTTCTTTTAATACTCGGTCAAATTTTAGAGGAAATTTCAATTGTGAAAGTGTCTAAGGTCAAACACAAGACTGTATCTTTAACTCAAATTGAAGTAAATACGTTTACAATTAATAATGATCTTAATATTTAATCTATAAGCACAGATAAGTATCATCTATGTATTATGTTGTTTAAAAAATAAATGTCACTGGTCAGGCACACCACTAACTTGATTTTGGCAAACAAAAATCTTGTGGAAGGAAGAGGATAAGTAACTTGAGTAGATGAATTGGATTGGAAAGTGTAGCAGGTACGCTAGAAACACCATTCATCATAATGGTACATGTACACTTTCCCTATGATTTTACATCAGTTTTACAATCACAAAAAGGTTGTGAGGACAGGAAATCAGTCCTATAAATTCCTAGACCAGGAGACATGTCTGCAGTAATCTATTTCATGTTTTGTTCTGCTGTTAAGATAAGCTGTGTATCTTTTGAATAAGCAAGATAAAGACACACATACACAAATAATTATTCTCTCTCTCTCTCTCTCTCTCTCTCTCTCTCTCTCTCTCTGATGGTTGATCAGCCAAAGTGCATTTTTTTGTTACCTCATTAGATACATGTATCTAGTTCTGACACACGCAATATCTGAACCTATGATTGTAAAACTGACACTTACACCCTTTAGCAGCTGAAAGTCATGTAAGCCTCATTTAATTTCAATGAAACATTTATCGCATGCTGTATCCAAGATGCAATGTGCATACTATGCGCCACCTATTGGAATTACCTTGGTACGATCACTCGTTGCATTATGAAACAATTAGTCTCTATTTCTGTCTGTCCTATACTGTGGTTGCATATTTCAAAATTTCTATGTAGTTTTCGTTGTTACTTTTATGACAGTCTTCCGATTGTAATCAAGTTACTGAGCATAGCATTTAACTTCTGTGGAAGGAAAGAAACAGGAAGAGGAGGCGGTAAAATTTGCACAGCACCGTCCTTAACTAACGCGGGGCCCGATTTGGATCATTTTGACACCACCACCACCCCACCCCCGGATTTACGCACAAGGCCCCTGTGAGCACAGCATTTGGAAATAAACTTTTAAACAATTGTATATGATATTGCTTTTGGAAATAAACTTTTAAACAAGTTTAGATGATATTGAACTTAAGATTTTCTTCCATCGCTTTAAAATTACTTTTGGTCAATATACACATCTGTGCGTGTGTGTGTGTGCGTTTCAGAAAAGTGCAAAACCAAGATATCAATAAGAATGCGCAGCAATATACATATGAAAAAGGGGACGTCCCGTTTTGTAATAGCGGCAGAGATAGATTGACACAGTCTTACTTTGTTACAAAAACCAGAAATGAGCACATCTGATCATATCCCTGTTTGGTATGAATATTTTTGCATCATGCCATAAAAATAAGCACACACGTCCCACTCGACTGATAACTTTGTATATGAGTCGAAAAAACAATGCGCACCAATCCTGAATAAGTATATAAAAAAATCAATAAGCAGTTAAGGCTGTAAAGAAATAAAAGAATTAGATTAAGTTGAAATTAATGAATTTTAGTTATTCTGTCGTTAGACTCGTACGATGCAATTAATATTACTTATTTATACAGAAAATGTCTGGTTTGTAGCACCGTGTAGTCAGGGAGTTTGTGATTAACGTTGTGAATCAATCAGAAATCAGATGCAGATTTAATGAGAACCGAAATACGTTTCCAGTAAGAAGTGTTGCGCTTTTTAATCTATACAAAAACAAAACAGAGACATATGACTATATACCTATCCCAGGCTATTTTCAGAGTGATTCATTGAAAATAATAATAATAATAATAATAATAATAATAATAATAATAATAATAATAAATCAATCATTTGCTCAGTTAAAATCATAAAAACCTAAATAAAAAAAAAGATATGCATAACAAGACATTGCCCAGCATTAATAACTTATTTTGAAACCCTTTCTTTATTTGTTTTACTTTTTAAACGAGAGATTCATTATACTTGAAATAACCACCAAAGGGATGAATGTATTTCGTGTGGAGTCACACACAATATACAAAAATACACAAAGCAGTGATAAACCAACACTGAACCGAGACAGAAGAATGGAAATCCACTTTGCATAATAATGCACATTTCCCTTAGAAGAAACAATTAAACTGATGCTTGGGTTGCCTTAGTACACTCTATTATTTGGGTTGTCTTCGTACAGCCTATTATTTGGGTTGTCTTCGTACAGTCTATTATTTGGGTTGCCTTCGTACAGTCTATTATTTGCAGAATTTTATATCAGCCTTAACTTCCTATAGTGCCATATTTCTTTAATTTTTTTCAGTAACTAAATGAATTTAAAAAGTACAAAAGATTTTAGTAAGTAACATCGTGTTTCAAGATGATGTTGCATGCAATAAATAAACAATATCATCCAATGCTTCTCAAAAAACACTGTATGTTTAGCTCAAATAGACAAAATGTATCCAGCAAAATGCAGCATCAATGTGTTATATTTTATTCTCATCGCACGTACAAGGTAGTGTATGTGTGAAAATAGGTCAATGAAGTACATTTTGCGCTGATATCATATATCTAGGGAAATAATGCTATCAACTATGACATTTATTTATGTATTTATTTATTTCTTTATCCAAACTTCAATCACATTTCAAAGCCAATGTTACTGTTGCTAAAAATGTATATTTTCTTATGCATTCCCTTTTCAGATGGTAAGATAGTTTTATTAGACTGTTTCAGGCGTCTCAATAAAAATCATTAAGAAACTATTATTATTATTATTATTATTATTATTGATTATTTGCTGTTGATTTGATTGCCTAAATGTCCCGGATCGAGAGCAAATTTTGCAAACATCACTCATTAATTCTTGCACATTAACGTATTGTGAAAATTCACACTGACACGCATATATTAATATTATTATTCTTATA
>JAECUM010040834.1:0-26207 GCA_016617855.1 Megalonaias nervosa
ATAATACGTTTATCTATACCAGTTAGTATTCCTGGTTTAGATTTATTACTCAAGAAGATATTATTTCCTGACTGCACGCGGACGGGATCGCTCTTGTCACGAATAATCCAAATATCTTCTTCTGTATTTACAATAAATTTTATTAAAATAAAATATTTTTGATTATCAAGGTGGTTAATGATTACTCTTCCTCGTTTGTCATTCATCGTATTAGAAACATTTCCAATTCTGAATGTTGACCATGCATGAACTGCACCATCGTCATGAAATTCCTTCTTGGCCTCACGGATACGTTTAATTATATCCATATTCGTTAAAGCTAGATCTTGCATCGAAATACAAAGTTTATACTCGGGTAGTCTGTCAAGATCGAATCTGGTTGCATAGGGTTCAATCACGGATAATTCTTCCATATTATAATTAAGGCAAATATATATTTAATTGAACATTAATCTTTTGTATATGATTCAACCAAATCATTGCAACTGGTTAAAAATCGGTTATACGTCTCCGTGTAACAGAACATGCATGAATAAATACTGTAGTTATCATATGCAATGCGTCAGAAATGGGAGTCTAGGACCAAAACCGTGTATTGTGTGTAGTGCTGGAGTGCGAAAAAGTACAGAGAGTTGAAACGATATTACGATAAAAAATATAACACTGACTCTCCTATAAAGACCGAAGAAGATTATCTGGCTAGATTTTCAAAAAACAATGATTTAGACAAATAAATATTATATATATAAATGGAACAAAATGAGTTTGTGAAGCACCCAATCATTACTAATTATGAAGCATCTCGTAATGGCATCATCAGGAATTGCAGGATGAAAAAACCAGTCGGTAGTGTTATCAATACTGGTTATCTTGCGTTTACTACTAATGGCAAGAAAAAAAGATATTTATCACATAGATTTACCTATGAGTGTTATTTTGGATTGATCAAAGATGGGTATGTAGTGGATCACATCAACGGCAATAAACTTGACAACTCACTTGGAAATCTACGAATCATCATGCAAAGTGAAAACTGTAAGTTTGGAAACACTGGCGGCGTACGATTTGCAAGACCTGTTAAATCCATAAATGCAGATGGTGAAGAAATTGTGTTCAAGTCAATTAATTCTGCTGCCAAATATTTTGACATAGTACCACAATCGGTACAATACGTGGCAGAAAATATATATAAATCTTCCTTTTCCAAAAGATTTTTGCAAAAAATTAGGTTTCAATACATTTAGTCTACCGTATTTTTAATGTTACCAAATGATTAAGCACTCTGTCAAGCATAATGATAAATATCGTAGTTATCCGTTTATACAAGTTAATGTCAAAAGCTATCCTGATTGTCCATACCAGTGAATTTGGATCTCAAGTACTGCAAATAAAAATAATTTTTATAAATATTTAGTGGTTTTTTTATTTCGTTGATTTTGTTCTGAAAACCGCGTTTTTTGTTCGAAAATCTCGTTTTTTGCATGAAAAATGACCAAAACTCAGTGAAAATCAGTCTGATTTTGACAAATTCTGAGGGTGAAACCCCCAGGAAGGTTAACGGGAATTAACATTAGGTTTTTGATTTATCGATCAAAAACTGTTTTTTTCCGGATTTTTATCGTAATTCGCTAGAAAAAATCTACATAATACAAGCAAAAGAACTGGAATAAACCAGTTTTTGATCAACAAATTTAAAACCTAATGTTAATTCCCGTTAACCTTCCTGGGGTTCTGACCCAACGAAAACTAGCAAACTCAACAAAAAACTTTACACAACGGGCAATATTGTACTTGATACCTACTAAAACATAATGATTGGGATACAATACTTGTCAATATGAGGTATCCACAATGCGAAACATATCCAAATCTATGATACCTACTGAAACATAATGGTTATGTTAATTTTCCCAAGGATTTTGTTTAGCTATTATTACAGTCAATGGTCCATCATTATCGCTGTCATTTTCACTTGTATTTTCACAATGCTCTCTTAATTGTCTTATACGAAAATTCATAATCTTTCTCTGTTCGTATCCATGAGATAATTCTAGCTTGATTTTGTCAATAGCGTTTGAGAGAGGCACAAACAATTTTACCTGATCATCAGTGACAGTTGCCAGTGACTTTAACATTCCTTGTTGGATAATTTTCATGAATTTATAATCAGCGGATAGCGTAAATCTGTTCTCGTTCTTTCGTTGTTGTAATGAGTCAAAATCACATAGAATCTTTTCAGCATTAAGATTGTCAGATACATTGATACCGTTATGATGTAATTTTTTAATCGCAGAAACAATGACATTGATATTTTCAAAATTCATTATATAATAAGTGTTTATTTAATATAAAAAAATATTAGCCCCCATGACTTTTTTTTTGTCAGGGAGCTGTTTTTGTGTGATATATGGTTATGAAATATATACAGATGGTTTATGATTTTGATTTCAGCACAACATATATATATGGCTATGAAATATTTACAGATGGTTTATGATTTTGATTTTGATTTTGGACGGCACAAACATATAGATGATTCTATGAACATGAAATATATATACAATGGTGATGACGAGGGAATCTTGTCTACGTCCAACAGATTTTGTACACTCTCCCCCCAATACAAAACCACGGGGAGTGTAAAAGGTACACCCTCAAGGGTGTATGGTAGGAGAGTGTATTTTGTCTGTTGTGGATTTCGAGGAAATGCTCCGGGTTCCCCCAATTAAATAGCATCAGTCGCCAAATGCAAGATAATGTCTTTAGCATTTTTGGAGACTCGAACACGCGAGAGTCTGTAGAGCTTCGATCTACGTCCAACCGTCTTACCATTTCGGCCATCGTTCTCTTATCAATAATACAGTTGAATTTAAGTATATAAAATATTTGCGGTGTCTCACAGGATTTGTATTATTAATGTAGCGTGAATTTACTTTAATTTTTCAAAATTAATAAAATAATCCACGCATGAGTTATCGTTCGTTAAGATCAAAATACGTTAGAGCTAAAAATAACTCTACGTACTTGGTATATAAAACTGACGTGAGTTTAAGGTTATTAAGAGTCAAATTATTCCTCTGTTACAAATTGCTGCTTCACTAACAGCGATGCTTACAGAAAACAGATAGATCACTAAATAATTAACGAAAAACGATATATATCGTGTCCATACGGGGACTGAAATACCTCTATAGATAACATGTATTACAAGGAAGATAATCGTTTATTGCTCTACAGAGAGAGAGACAGAGCAGAGTTATCGCGCTTCATTATATAATCAATTACAGTGAAAAAAATAATTTTTATCCGTGTTTTTGAGAGAAATGTATATAGAGACCTACCAAGTGTTACAATTTAGACCCTCTCTCTATTATGTCTGTGTTTTGTGATATCATCGCACTTTCTGCAAACAAGCATCAGAATGACACAATAACTATTCTATCTTTTATCAGAATAACAAACAACTATTCTGACCCGATATTTTTTTTTTTGTTCTACGATAACACATTGTGATAAAAACGCATTATGATAACGCTCTATGAGCGTACATACAGATTTATATTTAGTTCTTCATTTCTTGTGTCCAGAATGCGATTGCTTTGGTCTGTAAGTTTAAAGTGTATCCTTGATAATAACGGATTATGAACTTGCAGGTACACGGGGTTAATTGGCTCTGATACAATTAACCAACCCGGGGGGGCTAATGGGCTAAAACTATATAAAATGTACCCTTGCTGGGCCTGGTTAGACTTAGAAAGATCTACCTGATAGCTACCTTCAATAACATCGCATACCAGATTGACTGCAATAACTGATGTTATGTTTACAATGCCTGGCGATATATGACGTCCGGCACTAAAAGGGTTGTTATTATGTTTTAGTATAACCAGTGGTGGGGCTATTTTTCTCCATGATTCAATTACTCCAGGATAATATTCTTCAATAAGATCGTCAAGTGATTTCTTCATTTTAGCGTTATTTAAATCTGGTATAATGAGTGTTTGTAATTGTTCTTCTGTAATTTTATAATGATTAAGAAATATTTGTTTAGATTCTGGATTTGTGTAACGATTTCCATCGAGTTTAGTCGCAGTGTTTATAATACTTTGATTGGCGATGTATAAATCGAATAAGATCCCATTTAAGTGTTTTATTGACTCGATTATTTGCTGCTTTACACTTTCATTATAATGTTGTGATAATGAAATAAGTAAATTTCTTAAATCATTAAACGTTTTATCGTATTCAGGTTTAAGAGTATCTAAAAAATGTTTAATAAATCCTACATCCACAGTATAGAAACTAATCTTCGTCTTGGTGTCTGTGTTAATAATAAATAATGCTTTATTCAACTTGGGAATTCTTTTACCGTCAAAATCGGTAAAGTAATATCTATCGTCGTTTGGAAATCCAAATCTTATATAATTCCATGGTTGTTTTTTTCGATATTCTGGTTCTTTAATGAATTTTTCTTCACTCGTTTTAAACTCATTTTTAGTTGGTTCTGAAACTCCATTATAAACAGGTGCAACTTCAGGCCATCCTAACACTGATCTAATTGAACTTTGATAAATATCTACGAGGTAATCAGGAGAATTTATTTCAATCACCGCTGATAGTGTTGGTTCGTAAGCAGTAATCGCTATTTTGGATTCTTCCCCGTGACAGATTTAATTCTGCGTTGGAACTCATCATTAATCTCGTCTATTTGATAACTACCCGTTGTAATTCCAACAACTTGCCAATCAGGACTTCCATCAGGTTATTCTTATTCGCAAATACCAGTGAATTATTTGCTGGTTGTCCACCAAATGGTTTTGATCTAATATTAGGCCAGCTATGATAAACTCGAAGCTGCGCTAGCGCTATTTCCTTTACTGGAATTGCGGTCGGAAAATTAACGCTAAATTCAGGATTGGTTGAACTTAATGATATCATAGTAGTTTTTGACGGCGTTGTATTAGCTACGATCTGCTGAAGTAATTCTAACGATGACATTATTTAAAATACTCCGTATTTAATAGAGCGGAAATTCAACCCTCCACTTTATCATTAGAATCCACTTTGAATACCTCATGATAAGTTTCCATTATCGTTGCGAACTCCTCATCGGATATTTTACCATCGCTGAGATACGCCGAAAGATAAGATGATAATTTAGAATAAGATGATGTTGCTGTGTGCAATTTCATTATCTACTCGTTTAATTTATCATTTGTACATGTAGATATTTTCTTAGCGATAATACTGAAAATACCTGCGCATGTTGTTGCCGTTGAAACTATAATTGTTACAACTGCAGGCACTGTCATCGTTATTGTTCATAGTAATAATCCAGTTCCAGCAATAACAGCAGAAACCGAGTATACCATTATATCAATAACAACCATACCTCGCCGATATTTTTTTACCTTTATCGTGTAATCGTCGATGATATTTTTTAGTTTGGTTTGACACTCACATACTTGAGCGTATCTGTGACGTTGAACATCGATAAATGACTCTTGATTCATTATACTTATCTAGATAACTAATTGAGGAGTTTCACACACAAATTCCAAGCACCACCAGTATAGTGCTCTGGTTAATTTTTTATCAGATGCCTCCAGCAGAAATGTTTCTTCTGCATCTTTATTTATTATAACGGATACAACTCCAGAAAAAGTATCGTTTGAATACCGCCATGGAAATATAGTAAATATACTGAATTTTGCACTACTAAATACGGACAGTCTGTATACACCAGTGACTTCTGCGGTGTGTTTGAGATTATTATCTTGCAGTGTCCATACTCCTAATCCTGATTCTACTGTGTATACTACGTTGAAGAGCTGCTTGTGAGGAATTTTAATAAGATTCGTTTTTTCAATGATATTAGGAATTCCACTAACAATATCGTTGATTTTCTTGTTAATGTCGGTAAGTTTTATGTCAACGACTGGTGGAGTTCCAAAAAATTCGTTAATAGATCTGTTTATATTTCCACGGAAATTTAGAAATGTTTGTACATGATTAATATAATCAGCTCTAAATGCAGCAATTCCATCACTGATTGTCGTTAACGAAGTCGTTATTGGAATTTCCTTATCGTCGACGTATTTCTTCGTTGCAGCGTCAAAATCTGTTTCTGGTGTTCTGAGATTATTAATACCATTATTATTCATGTCGAGAAATGCGCGCATTATACCACCGCGCACTGACACGTATTTGGATTCTTGATCATCGACGTATTTTTTTGTTGCTGCGTCTGTATCTGCGATTGGATCTCCAAGATACGTAATTTTTCTTCTTGACATAATAATATCACCGGTAAATACATCACCAGTTTTCTTAACATAGTCGTTAACCGATTTACCGGAATCCTGTATTTTACCTTGGTCAGCAAAAGTAACTATATTATTAACAACCGCGGTGGGAATTCGTACAAGTACATCTAGTAGTTGTATATTACTCGTTTTTAATCGTCCTTGTTTGTCCTGAAAAACGACGACTTCATTTTGATCCACACTTGTGATATTTAATAAATCATCGATTTCATTTCTAAGCTGATCAAGACTTGCATATTTAGATAAATCGATCTTCTCCTTATCTTTGCGAGTAGATCTTCCATAAATATCTACCATTATATTTACTGATATCTGTTTAAGTGTTATGACGTAGTGTAGTGAACGCGTGCACGACTTTATGAGGCGGTGCTGTTGATTTTGATACAACATCAAGCACAGCGAGGGTTTCACGACCGCATATTGGAGGATCAGTTATTTTTTGTGTTGGTAGCGTTGAATACCAGATTGGAATATCGCCGGTAACGTACTCTAACAATTCTTTTGGTGGTGCTAATCCATACGAATCGAAATAAATAATTCCACGTGGATCAATTGCATATCCGACCCAGTGCGTGCCTGGGCCAGAGTTTTTATCGAGATTAATGATACCGGTTTCTAAATCGCTAGCGATTTTAGGCAGTTGATCGCACATGAAAACACCTCTGAAATTTTTTATTTTTAGTTTTTTAGCAGCATTAAGTAAATCAAAATTGGATATAGGTGATATTAGTAAACTGTCCCGGGAAGTCTTAGACCCTTTCCGTACCACGAATACGGGATCCCGGGAAGTCTTAGACCCTTTCCGTACCACGAATACGGGGTCCCTGGTAATCTTAAACCCTTTCCGTACCACGAATACGGGGTTCCTGGTAGTCTTAAACCGCTTCCCTTTCTTTTGATTCCTTGTCCGGTTGCTTTCTTTAATGCCATTCCAGCAGCAGTTCCAACAGCACCTAGCGCAGCTGCTTTTGCAACAGCTGGGGTTGCAGCTGCTATTAAAGCTGGTATAGCTGCGAGAAGTGGAAATATACCACCCGATTTAGCAACGTCTTTGATGGCGCCCGCAGAAAGATTAAGTTTGACACCTTTATTTGATTTTTTAGCTTCGTTGAAGTTTTTGAACTGACGCTCGGTCAGCGATAGTTTATTTGCACCGCTCATTTGTTCTCGCTTTAGCGATATTTTTATTCCACAGTTATTTTTTGATGCTGATTGTAGCTTTTTAATCTGACCAGGAGTCAGACTCACACTAACGTGATGATATGACATTATTAATATTATGAACGATCTAATTACATCTTTAGAAAATATTTTACATATTTTCTACTGCAGCATCAATAACTCTCATTCGTCCACCAACACCTTCGAGTAACATCGATTTATTGCTGAGTGTAACGGCTATTGCTCTGTAATTAGGGATATTTACAGCATCTCGATTCACACAAGCTCGAAAATGTATATCAACTACTGATTGTCTGGTTAAATCTAAATGTTCACGCGAAAAGTAATAAATCGAATACAGCGTTGTAAAATCTAGCTGCGATATTTGTAAACCAGTATCAATGTTTTGATCACGTCCCATGAACGACATAAGACGATGATATACACGTGCTACATGATTTTGATCGAAATTTAACAAAATATCCTCAGATGGTTCTTGGTGTCCATTTATCCTTAATGAAACCTCAGAAACACCAAGATTGTGAAATATCATAATACTAAGATTTTGTTCATTTATTCGTGCAGTATTTTGAAACGCAATAAATATATGTCTTGGTGCAGAAACACCTTGCTGAGAAGCTATTTGCCACGTAAATAAATCATTAATAGCGCTATCAACAGCATCTGTGGTCATAGTCAACCATGACAAAGCTGATTTACCACCTTGACTCATAAAAGATAACAACCGGTCTTCTTCAGATATTGACGGAGTCATCACTGGCATCCACAGGGAAAGTTTTGTTAGTACTACTATACCAGTATCAGTACCGGGGAGTCGCCAGATTGCATCATCGTCTGTGCCTTTTCGTACTAGTACAACTGTGTTTGGCTCCGAAAATGACTTTTCTAACATTTCTACAGAATCCAAAGATATGTGACAGTGGAATTGCACATGAAAATACTCTTCTTCCACCACGCAACATTGCTCGACGTGATCTAAATCCTAAGTTGAAATCTGTATCTACATCAATAATCATATTCTCTACGTCTGCTACGGCGTTTCTAGCAAAATTTCTTGGTTATCTTGTTTCATATTGTTTGTACTCTGGAGAATCAGTTGTATCCTTTGCAAACATCATTGATGGACCAGCTGATTTTGAGTAATCGTCGCTGTATCTTGCAAGGCCTAGTATTGTCGTGGCAACGTCGACTTCTTTCTGAATTGATTCAATATTTTTTCCGTCAATCATGTACGTAGCGCTATCAAATAACGCCATAATACCATTATTAACAAAGCCGACACTAACATCAGTGGCGTATGCTACTGGTGCTGCAGGAGCAACATTATTTAAAATCTCACCTTCGACTTCAAAAAATGCTTCAGCGGGTAAGAAATATCTGCTTGTATCCTGAACCTGTAGTTCAATTCATCCACGCTGATTTGGAATTCGTGCGTCGTAAGAATAATACTAATAATCGCGCACAGACTCATCTTTGAGTACTGGTGCATCCATGTCAAACGCGGGGTCAGATATGCGCTTAAACATCTTTATTATTATCGTCTTCGTCTAACACGAAGACCACTCCTCGAAGAGAGACCACTTCCTGCTATCAGACTAGCGGTTATATTTTTTTCTTTGTCTGACATCGGTACATCAGCCAACTCCGCTAGTTTTTGATTAGCGGCTTGATTTATTATTTTACTTACACTTGCGGGCATTACTTCAGTGCTGGCCAATTTCACAGGTTGAGGTCGGGCCGCTTGTGGTCTGCGTATTAATCGTGATAGTCTATCTTTGATTGCTGAGAATGCTTTGCTAGCAATATTACCAACAGCGCCTATACCTTTTCACGAACAACATCAATAGCTTTCATTCCTAGTTGCTTTGCAATCGGTATTGCTTTTGGGGCTATTCTTCTAAACAGACCCTGAACAACATCACCTAATCCATCTCCGTAGGTCGTTTTGCATACTGGTAATCGAGAGTTTATTACCCTGACCATGGTAGGTCCACGAGTATTGTGTATGATCATCTTATTATTAAGTGATTTTATAACTAATTACATACTTAGTCACTATGATAATCATCGGCGATTTCATTAATGAGGGACCGATACACATTAATATCCATGATACCGCCTGTAAATAATCATTTGCAAATATCAGCTGCTTCATTAATGATTTCTGGGGAATTATTACCGGCTCGTTTTCCTCCAATGAGGATTTCTAGTCGATCAACATCAGCAAGAACGTTATTGGGACAGGTAATAAGACCACTTCCTAAACCACTTCCAGTTGCGCCAGGAGAGGTGTCTGACGGCCAATATTCTTCTTCTTCCTCACTTATTGCTCTGACTTGTTGTCATGGTGATTGCAATCATTTCATTTTTTGTTCTCTTTGTTGTTGTAGCTTTTGTTGTAGTTGTTTCATTTCTTCTTGTCGTTCTTGTTCTCGTTGTTGTAGCTCGTTTTAGTTGTTGTGCTCGTTGTGGTGATAGTGGTTCAGATTGTTGTGATGCTTTTTTACTTGGTTTCGATGGTGTTTTTGGTGATTCTGGATGATCACGAAGTGATTGCTCAAATGATTTTGATATTTTTTGTTGTTGCTTCTTTTGTTGTTTTTGTTTTTTCTCCTCTCTTCTTGATTTGATTAAATCATTAATTTTCCCACTATAATTCTGATATAATGGATCATCATTTCTAGCTTGTTGAACATTCATGCGTATGCGATATAATGATTTTTGCCATTGATCACGGGTTTTAATATCTTTAACGTGTTCAGGTTTCATTAATTTACCTCTTTGACTAAAATTATCTATAGCAAATTCAGCCAATTGTAGGTCTTCAATATTGTTAATTGTTTTAACAGTTACTTCATCAAATTTATTTAACAGTTCAGCATTAATTATAGGACCTGCTGATTTTGGTTCAGGGGCTAGTGCTTCAGCACCCTCTTCTTCCTGGTCTGCATCTTCAGGTTGATCTTCATCCTCAGGTATTTCCGGGACTGGCATCGCAGCAGCTATTTCAGCTGGAAGTTCACGTAAAATTTCTTTTGTCTTTTTTGTTCTTTTTGCTATTTTTCCAGTTGCTTCAGCGGTTTTCTCTAACACAGGTAGAATACCTTTAGTAGTCTCAGTGATAGGTTTAAATAATTTTTTTGTATCCTCCTCAAATTCAACTTGAGATTCCTGACGCAATGGTAGTTGTTGCTTAACAGAATCACGAACAGGTAGATATTTTTTAATTGCCTTTAGTCTCTCTCGAGCTAATTTAGCTGAGTGTGGTTCTCCAATACTCATTATTGATAATATTTATACTTGCTGTTTAATTTATAGCAGCAGGGAGGGTGAACGACATACGCGTAGTGACCAGCACGTGAAAAAATCAGAAAAAATCTGGTCAATTAGAGAAGTTTTTACCGTTAAGGCAAAAACTTTTTTTTTTCAGCCTTCGTAGGAACCCTTAAATTTCAAAAATAAGGTCTCTACAAAGTTGTAGGGTTCACCCTCTCTGCTGCTTGCTGTATACAAATTAAAGTTTAGAAAATGTCTACAAAAACCATTATAAATTTCGAAAGACAAATGTTTGAATCACATTACTCAGAAACAATGAAAGGAACAATGAAGATTCATTCATCTTTCAAGCAACTGAGCATGAAATGAGTATTGATCTGCAATATGTTGTATACAGTCCTACCCGTTTATGTCATCAGTGAGTAGCATTTACAGTCTGAGAAAACAAACAATGCAAATTTTGATTACATGAAGACAAAACCAGTGTGAAATACACTTGTATATTGACAAATTACATTTTGGTTACCTTTATGTAATAAAATCCACAATAAAATATTGCATCGGTCACATCCTGATAATAAAAACATTCACTACGATATTCAATGTTGGCATAAGCACATGGTTGCATAGTTGTTATTTACACGCTTCAAGTACATGTACTTAAACTGGCCTAGATTTTGGTCAGTCTGTTCCCATCTTATTGAGGCTACCAAGGGGCTGGGGCTATTCACTGGGAAATGAAAACCTGTCAACAAGTTGGTTTAAACAGTACTTGTATTTAGTTAGAGAAGTCATCATGAAAAGTATGTAAAAGCGAACAAGAGATATGTGGCTGATATGATTAATGAAGGCATAATATTGTATACATTGACACATGCTAATGAGGTATTAAAAGAAAATGATTCTTACAATACAATATTGTAACGATGTCAGCTCAAGTGGTATACATTTAAAATTTTGCACAGACACCTTTGCGAGATGCCCCACCCTCAACTTCCTTATCAGCCAGATATTTAGTTTCCAGAGACTGTAAATTTAATCTGCATTTACACTGCCATTGGTAGCCATCATAAATATAAATAAAGTTAAAAAGGAAACTTTCACAGCACAATAAACTTGTTTTAATCACCGATCACTTTGGAAAATGCAAGAATCAGATCAGATTTCATTGCTTTTATTTAAGTCGCAGCACGAGGCCATCTTTATAGGACCAAACAAAAGCCTGTTTTTTTATCCCACCGCGACATTAAAGCCTGGCGGCAAGATCAACTAATTGTTGAATAAAGTACAGGTCGGAACTGGACGCTTGCCGACATAGATGATTAGGCGAGAAAATTAAAGCCTGGCGGCAAGATCAGCTAATTGTTGAACAAAGTTTGGGTCGGAACTGGCAGCTGGTCAACATAAAAATTATATGGCGGTAAAATTAAAGCCTGGCGGCAAGATCAACTAATTGCTGAACAAAGTATGGGTTGGAACTGGCAGCTTGTCGACATAAATGATTCGAAAACAAAGGATTTGATCAAACTGGGACCAAGGGCTTCTGTTGACATGTACGTTTATTTTTTTATCTCGACGTGGACATAAGCATGACAATTTTGGTAGTAATAGTAGACCAAGGGAGAGGGACTTTGCTTTTTTGTCGAAATAGGCGGCTTGTTGATATAAGTGGGTGGGACTGTCTTTAATAATTCTATTGGTTTCTAAAATGTAATCAGCATGATACACTCATTTCTGGACTTGCAATCATGCATCAACATTCTTGTCAAATTCAACAAATTATGAACTATAATGATTAACAAATGATATATAACATTATCTAAATAATTAAAAGCATTGAAGCACATTTCTCTAAATGTAAAATGTAAATTTTACTGCAATATGGTTTTTCCTTGTTTCTAAAAATAGACAGATTATCATTTTGTATAATTTTTGTGATGATTAGTATTATAATTAGCAAGTAAAATTGTTTTAAATGTAAAAAATACATATTTATAAGAAACTAACAAGTCTTGGTCATATCTTTTTGCTGAAATGGTGGATATTAACTTTAGAGGTGAACACATAGCAGTAAGTTATTTTTAGCGTATAGCCTCAATGCAAAGTGTGAAGCTTGCTCTAATATTCCTCATTTTTTGTCAAACTGTACTACTGAAAATTTCAAATGACTTCACCTCACAACAGCGAGATGCTTAGCGCCTTTGCAAATGGCAGATACGCTGTTACATACAACTGACACATGTAGCTTAAACTCTACAGTGCTTTAATCCTGTGAATAAACTATTGCTTTGCTTCATATTTATTTCCAAGATTCATTCTCTCAGCCATATAAGTGATGGTTATATGTACAAAGACTTAAGTTTGGTAGTATTGGGTATCTCAATTGGACATATCATGAAAGATACCATTATACAGTAAAAAGTAAAAGTGTTATAATAACATAAAGACACATAAAAGCTAATATTTTACCAGTAGATTAAAGAAATAATGTTGATTTATGAAGCAGCTTTATTGATCTCTAGGAATGGAACACATTAAATAAGAAAAAGGGGGGGGGGGGGCTTTTATCATATATGGTTAATTGTTCATTGGAGAGTTAAATTCACAGTTCAGGGCAACAAGGAAATCCATGACAATTGGTATGTACCCCAACTGGCATTTAGAATAATTTGTTCATCTTAAGTGCCTCAATTAAGAGTATAATAACTTACTTAGCTGAATTACCCTTGTCAAGTAAAGTATTATTCACCTATTCCTCAATAACGTGCACAACGAGGTCCAAGAACATATACCAATCTAAAAGTGAGTGCACAAGATATAGACAGATCTCCAGTAAAATAAGGAATGCCATCCCAGCTGGACATTGTCAATACTGTATAATTTTAGAGTTCTTCACGTTGGCACTACAGTTACTATTCTGTCAAAATCTATATTGCTATAAGGAAATAAGGGCAAGAAGACAATTAAATCTCACTGTATTCTTGAAGTGAAGAAATGTATTGCATTTTTTTCATACAACCATATTATCTTAACAAGGTTTACACTGAAAATGTCAATGTCCAAAAAGGTAAATAAAAAAAATAAAAAAATAAAAATAAAACGATCGTCCAAAACACAAAAAAATATCAGAAATATTCAAATAGCATTAAAAAGTATTATTAGATCATCCCTGTATCAATCTACACACCTATCAGATTTAATTGGTTGAATTTGTATAATCATGCAAACTAGTTTTCTAGCATACTTGCATGCACATGCAGGTAGATGGAAGACCATACAGATGAAAAAACCCAAATCAAACTGCATTAAGAGCATACAAATTAAAAATATCTCAGGAATAAAGTATTAAAGACAAAGAAGGTAATGAAAATTAATACTTATCTTAGTAAATATACTTACAATTTACAGAGACATTTTTCTGTGCTGTTGCACTTGAAAAGAGGTTAACATTTGTGACATTACAAATGTAAAGACCAGCTTGCCCTCGTTGGACCTTAGGCAACACTAGGGACTGATTTGTTCCCACTAAAGCATGGTTTGAGCCATTCTCCCAGCGATAGCTTTCACAAACTGGGTTACAATCTGCTGAGCAAGTTATGCTCATATTTCCTTCCTCGTCAACAGTCAAGTCACCAGCAGGTGTTATCTTTACATTGTCAGGCCCATCTATTTAAAAGCAAGGAAAGATACAATAATATAAACATGGTGGTACTTTACTTCTGAATTATATGTTCAATACATTTACACACAAAATGTATAAAGAAATGAAAGAACACAACGAAGTGTAACAAGAAGTCATTTTTGCAATTTATTATGTCTTAAGGGCATACACTACATAACAAGAAAAAGTAAACCCAACATGCATTATATAATTCAAAATATATATTTATTTCCCTAAAATATAAAGTCAAACAAAGTGAAAGAATAAAAAATAACTTACAGTATGGCATGAATTCCTATTTATTTCCTTAATATGCTATCAATTTCACAGTAATCTGGAAACACACCAAAAGCACTCTGAATGAAGGTTTTAATACGCTTATGTGCTTGCACAACAGAAAGACCCTGTTCCAAAATCTAAAAGTTTTTACTTCCAGGTAAATTGAATGAAATTTTGAATGTCACAAATATCCTTGAATGTTTCATGGTAATCCAACAAGGTACTGTCTATCCAGAATAAATGGTTTCAGCTCTTCAATTTCAATACTGGAAGCAATAACAAATCAAAATTCCTTTCATGACTCTAACGAGACTGAAATATAATTTGAGAATGAAATGCTGCATATCTAATTCCTCAATATAACCATTATATACTCATCAAATCAAGAACTGGAAGGTACCATAATATAATTCCAGATATTTAAATTATTTGACATTGCAAAATAACTAAGTCAACATTTGACCTTTTCTATAATTTATCCAATCAGCAGCAAGGGCGGTCACGACATATCTAGAATACAGATGTTATCATAGAATTATGTGATGCTGACATGATCTGCATTCAACACTCATGGCCTATTTAGACCAAAATAGGATGTTAGCATGAACTTGGCAATTAAACCTTCATTTATGAATGGAAATAGTACTAAATAATACACTTACTCTACACATGACGTGACCTCACCTTTAAAGTGCATTATATAGAATTATAATACCAATCATCAGAATATTATCATTAACCCAAATGACTTAAAAACTATATTATAAAAACTAATATGAGTGACATATATCCATAACACATTTAATGTTACATTGCTAAATAGTAACACTACACGGAACAAGCTACACTAGACACAAAGACCTCTTGCATCGTGGAAATTTTTGTTTAGAAATAATAATAACAATAACAATAATAATAATGATAATAATAATAACTTTAATTTAATACAGGTAGCAGTTGCATAGCAAGAAATGCTGTCCCCACCCCACCCCAACTTCTCTGCCGCACAAAACTTAATTCTTGGTCCACCATTCAATAAAAAGAAATGTTTGATAGGAAATGTGGGCTCCTACTGGGCCTGGGCACCCCTGAAGTTGTGGGGTATTACTTGGGCAGATTCTACACCACTGAAAGATGGCTCAGTTAATGTATCTAGTCTCCCCTGAAGTCCATGTATCAAAGAGTTCTTGAACAAATGCAGTTACAGAAAGAAGAAAAACAACTGCAGTTGCAATTGGAGAAAGAGGAGAGAGAGAAACAAATGCAGGTACAATCAGAGAAAGTGGAGAGAGACAGACATACGCAATTGCAAAGAGAGAAGGAAGAAAGGGAATATCAATTTAGAATAAGAGAATTAGAGCTGGCAAGTGAAAAGCACATTCCCACTTTACATACAAATTCGACTTTTGATGTTACAGTCCTACCCGTTTATGTCGACATCCTCGGGCCCGAGGAAATATTGTCGACATAGGCGGATGTCGAGATAAGTGTTGGGGGGGGTACTGAAAAAAAGATACAAGTTAAATTCGTCAGTAAGGGGTGACCTGTCGTCAGTGAGTAGCATTTAAACCAAACAATGCAAATTTTGATTACATGAAGACAAAACCAGTGTCAAATACACCTGTATATTGACAAATTACATTTTGGTTACCTTTGTGTAATAAAATCCACAATAAAATATTGCATCGGTCACATCCTGATATGAAAAACATTCACTACGATTATTCAATGTCGGCATAAGCACATGGTTGCATAGTTGTTATTTACACGCTTGGAGTACATGTACTTAAATTGGCCTAGATTTTGGTCAGCCAATTCCCATCTTACTGAGGCTACCAAGGGGCTGGGGCTATTCACTGGGAAATGAAAACCTGTCAACAAGTTGGTTTAAACAGTACGTGTATTTAGTTACAGAAGTCATCGTGAAAAGTACATAAAAGCGAACAAGAGATATGCGGCTGATATGATTAATGAAGGCATAATATTGTATACATTGACACATGCTAATGAGGTATTAAAAGAAAATGATTCTTATAATACAATATTGTAACAATGTCTGCTCAATACATTTAAAATTTTTCACAGACATCTTTGCGAGATGTCCCACCCTCAACTTCCTTAACAGCCAGATATTTAGTTTCCAGAGACTGTAAATTTAATCTGCGTTTACACTGCCGTTGGTAGCCATCGTAAATATAAATAAAGTTAAAAAGGAAACTTTCACAGCACAATAAACTTGTTCTAATCACCGATCACTTTGGAAAATGCAAGAATCAGATCAGATTTCATTGCTTTTATTTAAGTCGCCGCGAGAGGCCAACTTTATAGGGCCAAACAAAAGCCTTTTTTGTTTTTTTTTTTAATCCAAAAATCAAAAGTGATGTTTGTAAGTTCTGTAGATATTGTCATATTTGTCAAATGGTAGGAAAACCCAATCAAAAGATACCTAAGGCTCATCTGCAACCCATTCCTTCATCTGACGAACAATTCAGCAGAATAATGGTAGATTGTGTCAGTCCCTTACCTAAGTCAGGTAACCAATACTTGTTGACCATAATGTGTGCTTCAGCAAGATTCCCAGAGGCAATTCCTTTGACGTATATTAAAACTAAAACAATAGTAAAAGCTTTGATAAAGTTTTTACTCAGTTTGGCCTTCCCAAATCTGTCCAATCTGATCAAGGGTCAAATTTTATGTCTGGAATTTTCCAGCAAGTTATGTACAAATTAGACATTCAACAATTCAAATTTTCTGCCTATCACCCTCAGAGCCAAGGGGGCTTTAGAAAGATTTCATCAAACTTTGAAAAATATGATTCAGTCATATTGTTTTGATACGGGTAAAGATCGGGATGAAGGCATTCATTTACTATTATTTGCCATTAGGGAGTCCCTTTGAACTAGTTTTTGGACACACTGTGCATGGTCCATTGAAGTTGTTGAAAGGGAAACTTCTTTCTAACTAAGATGCTGAACTTAATCTTCTCGGTTATGTTTCCAATTTTAAGTATAAGCTGTCAAAGGCTTGTGAGGTTGCAAGAGCGAATCTGCATTCTACTCAGTCAAAAATGAAATTAAGGTATGATAAAAACTCAAAGGAAAGAAATTTTTTTCTGGCACTCTTGCACATACCACAAAGTCCTCTTCAGGCCAACTATTATGGTCCCTACACAGTTGAAAAGAAAGTACATTATTTAAATTATATAATAAATACTCCTGGGAGGCGAACCCCCCTCCCCCCAACTTTGCCACATAAATATGTTAAAAGAGTATGTTGAGAGAGATAGCCAGGTTAATCATGCAATTAATTTAGTCGTACCTGTCCCACTCGGTGAGGAATGCAATCAGACTTTATTGATTTTGGAGTGACAAATCTTCAGAATTCAGAAATTAGGAATAATCTGGACCAGAAACTTTCACGCTTGCAACAACAAGAAAGGAATGAACTTAAACAGTTATTACTTGAATATGAGCGCTTATTGCCAGATGTTCCTACAAAAACAAACACAATCTATCATGACACTGAAATCGTAAATTCTACCCCTGTGAAACAACACCCATACAGGATGAACCCTCTCAGACAGGAATACTTGAAAAAAGAAATTCAGTATTTGCTAGAAAATGATTCCATATACCTGGCAAAAGTGACTGGAGTTCACCATGTATGCTTGTTCCGAAACCAGATAAAACTTTCCGCACATGCACTGATTATAGAAAGCTGAACTGTGTGACTAAAACAGATTCCTTTCCATTACCAAGAATCGATGACTGCATTGATAAAATTGGAAATGCAAAGTATGTCACCAAATTTGACTTTCTGAAAGGATATTGACAAATTTCACTGATGGAAAGAGCAAAGGAAGTTTCGGCATTCGTGACTCCAGATGGACTTTATCAATATAAAGTGATGCCATTTGGATAAAAGGTTCACCAAGTACTTTAATGAACATGATTACCTCTGGTCTAGATAAATGTGAGGCTTACATCGATGATGTCATCATCTGCAACAACACCTGGAAAGAACATTTAGTGACAATTCGGAAATTCTTTGACAGACTCACTGATACAAGTTTGACAATTAATTTATCCAAAAGTGAGTTTTGCCATGCTTGTGTAACATTTCTAGGACATATCGTGGGACATGGACAAGTTAAACCTATGGATGCTAAGGTCAAGGCTATCTCTGAATTCCCTGTGCCTATCAGTAAAAAGAAACTGATGCGATTTTTGGGTATGGCTGGATGCTATCGGAAATTTTGTTCCAATTTTTCTATAGCTGCTGAACCCCTGACAAATTCATTGAGCAAGGAAACCAAGTTTCATTGGTCTGAAAATTGTCAGGAGATTTTTGATAAGTTAAAGGCCATACTTAACAGTACTCCAGTTCTTACAGCTCCAAATTTCAGTCAATCATTTAAACTGCCTGTTGATGCCAGTGATGTTGGGGTTGGAGGAGTATTGATACAAGAAGATAATAATGGTGTTGATCATCCAGTGTGCTATTTTTCTAAGAAATTAAATAAGCACCAGAGAAATTATTCCACAATCAAGATGGTATGTTTGGCTTTGATATTAGCATTACAACTCTTTGAAGTTTACATTAGCTCAGCTCCTTCTCCGATTGTTGTGTTTAGCGTTCACAACCCCCTCACTTTCAACGGCAAGATGAAAAACAAAAATCACAGATTATTAAGGTGGAGTTTATTGTTACAGGAATGTAATACATGTACTGATATCAGGCACATCAAGGGAAAAGACAATTTAATAGCAGATGCACTTTCACGTGTTTAGAAATGTATTGTTTCATGTATACTTTGTGTCATTCATAAGATTTTATCTTATGTTTTTTTTTTTACTACATGCATATTTGATTTGTGGTAAAAAGAAAGCTTTATTATATAAATCTCTCTTTTTTCTTTATGAGGGGAAATGTTATATATATTTAATTATTTGTCTGTTAGTTTTAAATTTTTTATTCCTTTATGTGCTAGTGTAATGTATCATTGTTTACTGGACTTGACCTTGTCCCAGATTGAGTTCAGTTCTGTTTGACCTGATTGACTTTTTTATTATTTCATTTAAGTAAACATGTTGATTTGGGTCAGGGTTTTGGAGAAACAAAAGGGAACTTTGTAGGCTATTATGTATTAAATAAACAAGGCTCATTAAATCGTGCTAGAAAGTTATTTTCCATTAGGTAATGGTTGTTTTTAGAAAATGCTAATTTGTGACCTGAGGTCAAACAGAGAACTATATTATCTTGAGACTGTCAGAATTTAGTCGGTCATGCTTTAACATCTGACACGTTAAGTTGGATTATGTTATGACCAGTTTGGGCTGAATTTATATTTTCTTCAAATTATTGAATTCAAGTGATTATTTTCCCTGGAAATTAAAAAGTTCTCTGATATAATTCTTGGATAAAGACATTCACTGGAATTTATACTGAATTCAAAAACTGGAATAATATTTTCTGTGATTCAAGAAGAGATTTGGCTCATCAATACAACACTGACTATTACAGATGTCATCGCCTTCCATCTTGAATTTCATCAGGTTTTGAACTGAGATTCGCTTAGAACTTGTGATTTTAATTCTTGGATTATTTTTGGATTTAATTCATAAAACCATACATTCTATTTTCTCTTTTTTTCTCTTTGTGTTCTAGGGAAATAAATTGTTAAATTTTACAAAGCTTATTGTCGTCACTCTTTTCTGTTACTTATTTTAAGAGCATAGACTCATAACAGACAGTGAGTTTGGTTGGATACAAAAATCCAACAGTTTGAATAAACAACATATTCTAGGTCCAGAAACATTCACAGATACAGTAAACACTGTTATGAGTGACCTCTGCTATAAGCAACCGCCTGTCATTTCCAACCACAATCGTAATGCACGGATCGATTTTATTATATAAACGCTCTGTTATGAGCGACCACCTGCTGAACGCGACCACGATGTCTTGGCAAAATATGCAGTTTGACACTGCTATGAACGAGTGCATCGCAAAAACGAGGATAAACTCCACCGACCTTTATTTAATCCCTGAAAGAACGGCCGCTCATACCGTTCTAAATAAAAAAAATAGGCTGGCTACCGATGTCTGAATTTTTTTAGCTATGCTTATAGTGTTTTATAGTTTCTGTCGTAAATCAGACTAAGGTATATGTAGGTTATTTCCTAGTCTGGTTCCCTGCTTCATATGCTCCCTGTGTTGTCCTCCGTTATTCGTATAGGGGTGAAAAGTGCAGGGATACAGACTAATTATTCCCGCACTTAACTTGCTTCCCTGCCTTCGTAGAACCTGGCATCCCTATGACAACTGTATCGCAAGAACCGACAGACACCAGTGACCTTTATGTAATCAGTTGTTACAGTGACCACTTGATTAGTATTGATTGTTCTGATCAAAAACAAACATAAATGGAACATTAAAAAAAAGGATTGTTGCTACCGGTGATAGATGCTACAGTCAATAAACCAGGCCAATGTACGTCATGAATTGCCATTGTAGTGCCAAAGTTGATGTAGTGGTTGCATATATTGTTTGTCTTGAGTTAATCTGTATTGCCAGGGGTGAATAAAGTCATTGTCTATTAAACCAGCAAGAGGGAATCATTTGTGGGATTCGATTGATAGTGCTCAAGACTTGTGATGTTTGTTGTTTTCCCTCTAATGTTAAGTGATTACATCCCAATCACAAAGCTGTCGTCTATTCAAGTTGGTGCGATCAGGTTACAAGCTTTGCTTATAGAGTTAATCCCTGTATGTCATCTTTGAATGAAGCTACTGACTTTTGTCTTTTTATTTCATTAATTGTTAGATATGCAATGCACATATATAGATTTGTCATGTTTTCCCACAGCCCAGTCAAAACCGCCTTTAAGCTCGATATTACAACTGAGCACTAATAATTTTAACACCCAGAGCCTTAATAACAATGGATGAACCTCCAACTAAAAAGAGACAAATTTTAAGGCTGGAGAAAATAATTATTGTAACTGAAAGAAGTGAAAAAGAGCAGACCACTCGCAAAAAAGCAGTTTAAACATCAGTAAAACAAATTTAGGTTGTTATAAAGGAAAACGAGTAATTCAGAAACGATTTCATATGCTAAAATATGTGATCTTCAAATGTAAATTTGATTTCATGTTTAATGATAGAAGTATATCTTTATTGCTATATAATTTTGTTTTTAGATGAATGCATACAATATTTTAGCAAGAACTATTAATAAAGGATAGAATATATGTACAGTGATTGTGGTTATTTTTCTTGAAATTGTTCTGAAACTAGATCTTGAAAACTGGTCTTTCTGTACAAGCCTGCTATGAGAGACCACCTGTCTTGAAAGACTGCTTTTTGTTGGCAGAAAGGGCGGTCTCTCATAACAGATTTTACTGTACACTTAAAAGCTACACTAAAACTATCTTCTTTTTTTACATCACCAGCCGTTTACATTTCATTTTAGTTTCTATTCCAATGTCAAATGATATGCTGATAAATCCAAAATCCAGCCACAAGGGAAGTGTCTACTTGAATTTTCATTGTATACAGAGAAAGACAGAGTAAATCTGTTACTCACACAAAACATTTAGAGTGAATCTACCACTCTCTTCTGTCTTCTTACGAGGGTCTTCATATGCTACACAAGTAAACCTGTCTCCATTGTCAGCTCTAACTAGGTTGTTGACAGCTAGGATAGTTCCACTGACACTGTACTTTGATCCCAGAGTTATATTCATTCCATTTTTCTTCCATTCAGAAAACATGATCAGGTTGTGGTTGGCTGGGATACTTGTTGACACAGCAGTGCAATTTAACATGGAATTTGCTCCAACCACTGCTGGTGGAGAAAGTTCTGTAATGCCTGTGATATTTGGCCTCTCTAAAAGAAGAAATATTAAAGAGACACATTCAGTAATTACTATGTTAGTATATATGTCTTAAAAGGCACGTATGTATTACTATCATTCCCAATGACTTGCATGCTTTCTGATAATGATGCCAATACAGATGTTGACACAGTCAAGAGAAAATATATAAAAATACTGGTGTAAACTCAGCTGCTGTACTTAAACACAATGCATCTCTAACTGAAGATATGTGGTGTACTATTTAAGCTGTCAAAGCAGATGCACTCAAATTGTTCCTGTGGCATATTCCCCATGCTTTCTGTTGACATTTAATAATTTCTCCATTATTGACACACACCCATCTGTACCTACTTATGCTCAAAGGCAAGGGTGCAAGGTCCATATTTTTGGGTAGCAAAACATAAGAATATCATTCACTTGACCTAACAAGTCAGTAAAAGTTCACAGAACAAAATGTTGATGCACCCAACCCCCAAATTTTTACATGCATTTTTCATCTCTGAAGGCCAATTTTGAGAACACATGATGCTCACAGTGCAAGCACAAGCCCTTTCCCTGGGTGATAATTTTGAAAAACATTGTGTACTTAATAGCTTGATGCAATTCAAAACATTTGTCATCCAGGCAGTGATTGAGATATTCTACTTGCCTTGAACCATGTCTACTACTATAAGTGGTTAGTTCTACCTCCCAGCCGACTATTGGCATTTCACTGGCTATGCACAGTGCAGTGACTACATGAGGTGTACATGCCTCACATCAGTTTCAAAAATAACACAAGCCGGAAGGACAAAATTCACAAATATATCCATATCTTGAGTTATTTAACAATAATAACTCAAAAAGCCACATCATATGCCTAAGTTAGAAATGTGCCAGGAACCAATTTATGAAACTGTCCCCTTCCACCCAAGCTCTTTACCACTATGATAGGTCTACTTCACATTATCCCACCACTACAATCAAAATGTCATAATGTAAAATTACACACTACAATGTCGAAACAGGGCACAAACATAAAACCTTAAAAATCTAGACAGGTACTCTAGCATCTTAAGCAATAAAAGCTTATAATTATATGGTGCAACTACACAGGTCATGTACCTATGAAGATCATCACACATTTGTTCAAAAGGTATTTTTCCCATTTTGAGAGGAGTTTGTTATAGAGGGTACTTAATTTAAAACAGTCGATTTTAGTTTTACTTGGTACAAGTTTAACCAGCTAAACACAGCAGCAGCAAATTAATAATCTTACTTGTTCTGTAACCAAGACAATGACACCCAGTCAGATTTTGTATACTTCATTTGGACTTGTAAGCTAAAGCACCATTACACTTAGTGCAGCATACAAAGAATCATACAGGGCATGCTGGATGCATATAAAAACAAAATCGCAAACTATCTTTATTAAATAACATTATTACTGAAGCCACATGTTCAATTTTCATGTTTGATTATCAGATAAAATCTTTGATATATTCTTGATTGCTTTCTTTTATATGACATTGTCATTTCTGAAATGTAAACTTTGGTATTCCATTAGTACAATACAACTAACCAACTAACTCTGAGCTTCAAATTTATAAGAGGAAACAGTAGATGAGGAGGAAAATGAAAAACAATAATAATTTGTCATTAAAATGACAACTGTCTCCTGCTCAGTCACGGAGAATTGAACTTAGTGCCAAGTCAGTCATGTGCGTGTGTGATTTGGATTTTTTAACGTAGCTTTAACAATTTTTCAGTCATATCGCTACTATGTCTGCTGTGTGGCAGTTTGAAGTGATGTCTAGCACTGGGGCATCATGCCACAGACATGTAGCATGATGTCCCACCCAGTCACATTACCCTGACACCAGGCTGGCCAGTCCTAACACTAACTTCTTAATGTTGAGCGCCAAGTGAGGCACCTGTAAAAAAAACATTTGTGTAAGTCTTTGGTGTGACTCGGCCGGGTATCAAACCCACAACCTCCCACTTCTGAGGTGGACACTCTAACCACTAGGCCAATGGAGCGGTATTCCATTTAGAACAAGCAGCTATAATATGATGTTTCAATTAGAAGGAGCAGTAACAACAATATTCTCATTATGGCTGCTATAATGACCATATTGGATATAAAATCGGCACCATTATCATTTGATACCAACCAGACATAATAAAAGTCCTTCACTGAGGATAAGCTAACTTAAGGAATAAATGTGTGCAAAGGTTTCATATCAATTCTCCAAACAGTTTAGGAGGAGCAGTGGTAACAAACTTGTGCTAACGGACTGATTGAATCTGGACAACTGACCATCCCATAAACTCTTCTATGAGCTAAAAGCTGATAGAGTAGCATTTTCTAGCATATGTATTATCCCCACACAAAACACTCTAAGTAACACAGAAATGAAATAAAACAAGAAATACATCCATTATCATCAAAAAGAGGTGCCCTACCATATTGCATGAAATAGACTAAACTCAAAACTTTACTAATGTGCAACTGAAAGAAGGACAAGGGTAGTACTATGCCCCTGTTACTGACATATTGTGGCATAAAGATAAGTAATACCTCTATCTTGAAATTCATTATCCAACAACTCTTAGTTTAGTTATGATCGACTTTTACTTATTTATAATGCAGTCATAAATTACACTTAAGTGTCACTATCACTTGGAATATGGAATATATCATTAACTGGTAGATGCAGACTTTTCATACACTAGATGGTTTGGATGTGAAATATGTGGCATTAGTGTTAGTAGAGACTGGATCATAGCGCTAGCCACACTAGATTTCAAGTCAGTTCTTGGCATTCCTGATGGTAGATAACATCAAGATTGTGACACTGTGCCTTTCAAAATGGAATAATTTCTGCACTGCTCCCAACTTTACCAAAATAAGCATGCTTTATGTTTTTCATGATAACATGTATAGAGAAATAATGGACAGAAAAAACCTTTACTGCTGATCACAAACTACTCAAAAATTTTTAACTTCAGCAATATTATGTAAGCTAAAGAAGGTTTTAGATTTGGTAAAAGCTTAACTGTGTATTATTATTATTCATATTTGACAATGTTTTTTAACTTTTCAATCACATAAACAAACAACATAGAGAAAGCTAACCTGAAGCTTTCATCCTCACACTAAGGACATCATCAGGAGACAGCCTCAATTTAAAAAACATAGTCTAATTTGAAGGTCTTAGCTGTTGTTTCTCCATCACAAACTTGCATTTCTGATTATCTAAATTGCAACAAACTGGATTCTACTATACCTTATATTGCATGTATGCAAATTAGCTCAATAGGCTCTTCCACATCAGTGCTTAAAAAAGACTATTGGAACACAATTCACTCTTGCTATCTCAAATCAGTTATGTAACATGCGGAAAGATGGTTGTCTCTTACCACCTTTACCAATGAATCGTCTCTTTGAAAATAAACTGTATGGGTGATTTGTATTCCATGAACGCTAAGTGTGATGCTATGTGTATCATGACTGTTTAATGTTTTTACAGGCTACAAAAGCACATCACATGTGAAATCTCTCTCTCTCTCTCTCTCTCTCTCTCTCTCTCTCTCTCTCTCTCTCTCTCTCTCTCTCTCACAA
>JAECUM010040835.1:0-44592 GCA_016617855.1 Megalonaias nervosa
AGACGTCCAAATATGCTCTAGCTAGACGGCTTGCCGTCCAAATATGCTCCCAACTGTCAGCTTTGCAATCACCGAATCTGACAGTCGTTCTTGTGCAGCCTCATTCAACATTTTATGAACAGCAGCCGGCATTGTTTCCACCAAGATCGCTAAACGTTTTTGATTGGATATTAGGCCAATTGTAATAAACTCTATGATGCTAATGCAGTTTCGAGTGGGCGTGATTCACCGGCGGTAACAGTTGTATATAAGGTCAGATTAAACTCTGGTTTCGTTGATGAGATTCTGATTATCAAGTTAACGTTCTGGATTGTATTTATAATAACATGTTGCATCGCAACATTCATGTCATATACACCACGCAACATCTCAAGAAGACGTCATCCTCAGTGTCGTAATATACGTCTTCAATGTCTGAGTTCATACATCAATGCTCGAAGTGTTTTCCGGCCCATGATGATGTTGGTAAGCAGTCTCTGACAGATTGATGTGGCCACATTAATGACTTCTGGTACATTTTAACTGGCACGAAAGGATCCCACAAGTGTTTTCAATAGGTCACACAATCCATCAAGACTTTTTTCTTCCTTTGGCTTTTGCTTTAGATACTTTTTTGTTTGCTCTTTCTTTGTGTGAAATTCGGGTCTAAGTTGTTCTTGAATCAACTTTTTATTCGTTCATTTTATTTTTCAACTTTGGCTCGATCTAACAAGTTTTGGTTGGTGTATAGTTGCACGTCGTTTATCTATAAGTGTAGGTGCATGTATTTGTGCCGGTGACGGTAAAGGTACATATTTCAGTTCGGGTGCTGATGTTTGTTCTAACTCATGAGTACAATGCTCTTAATCATATAAACGTTGGTGTTGTCGTTGTTGTTCTGCATATGATTTTCAAAGATCCACCGTATTAGTGAAAATTTTGCTTCGGTTTATTCATCATTGATTCTTATATGGGTGGTGAGTAGTAAAGATAAACCAGGTTTCTAACCCAGCCCACCCAAACCACACCCACCTCCCTCCCCACCCCCTCCCCCTCAACCTGATTCATCTTTACTACTACTCCCACCCCTTTACTACCCTCCCCTCTACACATAAACTTTAACTACATTACCTAATAAGGTATATATACAGCACTTGTTTACCTAATAAGGAAGTTAAATTCACAGGTAACTTATCGAGCATAACAGTAGAAATACGGCACTTGTTTACCTAATAAGGAAGTAAAATACACAGGTAACATACAAGAATAACTATTGCATGAGTAACAGACATTGTGTAATTTTTCAGTACGTAATGCGCATGCGTAGAATGTTCTCGAACTATACTGAGTGCAAGTATATAAAAGGCAAAACGCGCTTTATAAATCAGTCTGAAGACCTGCGGTCTGGAGTTTGACCAGTACGAAAGATCATGAGGAATTATTACACTTGAACGTTCGGGCGGATATTCACAAAGAGAGAAAGGTAAGTGATATTATTTTATTGTTTAGATAATATTTTATGTTATATCATACTTGTTTAGATAATCTTTTTCATACTTGCTAACCCTCATTGGTATAATATCTGTTAAAATACTATCAATAGTACGAAACTCGCGTATTAAATCGTCCATATCATATTTTATACCTCGCAAATAAGATCGTATCTGATCAAGTAATTTTTTATAAATAATACTAGCCGTTCGACAATTATTTTTTTTAGTTGTGAGTTTAGTTTCTATCTTTTTGCATGCAGTTTCAAGAGAAACACCAATACCTGATAATATCAGCAAAAATAGGTTTAATGATGCACCACTTGAAATTATACCAGATCCGGTCAATAATAACGGTAAATACGATATTACTCGAAGTATTTTGGTATAATATTTGTAACATTTTTTCACACACCAAAGTTTTTTATGATAAAATTTGTAATATTGCATTAGATCATCCACATCTTGTTTTGGAATTTCTTTTGAAATGTGATTGAAATCAAATATATATTTTTTCATTATATAATATTAATCTACAAAAAATGTTGGTTCTGGTTTGATTAAGTAATTAATTATTATGTTTTATTTATAAATACCAGTTACTTCTGCGGTATATTTTCTTATTAATTTCACTAATATCATTTTCTAAACTCTATTTTTCTGTGTATATATTACTAAGTTTTGCTTCTATGTCAATTAATTTTTTATTAATATCATTAAGTTTTATATCAATATTTGATGGGCTTCCAAAAAATTCATTTTTAAGTGCGTTTATGTTTCTACGAAAACTTAAAAACATGTTCACGTGATTAAGAAATTCATTTTTGAGTGATGTTATTTCATTTTTGAGTGATGTTATTTCATTACTGATTGGAACTTCCTTATCATCGACGTACTTTTTATTAACTGCATCAAAATCCGTCTCTGGTCTTCTGAGATTAGTAATGCCATTATTATTCATATCAAGAAATGCATACATTATACCACCATTAACCAATACGTACTTAGATTCTTGATCGTCGACATATTTCTTTGTTGCGGCGTCATCATCCTCAGTTGGGTTTCCAAGGTATGTAATCTTGTTTTGATTCATAATAATGCTACCAGTAAATGAATCACCAGCTTTTTTGATATAATTATTAATTGAGTTACCGGAATCTTGTATCTTACCTTGATTTGTAAAAGTAACAATATTATCAACAACCGCAGCAGGAATTCGTAGAAGTACATCTGATAGTTGTATATTACTTGTCTTTAATCGTCCTTGTTTATCCTGGAAAATAACAACTTCATTTGGATCTACGCTTGTGAGATTTAATAAATTATCAATTTCATTTCTTAGCTGATCAATAGTTGCGTACTTATGTAAATCAACTTGATAATCTTCAGTCAAATTTCTTCTTAATGTTCCAAATTTTGTATAGTAGCTCATTATTTATTGTATTACATAAAATTGTTAACATTATTTATTGTATTACATAAAAATATATAACAACGATGGCGTCGATATTAAACTTTGATACCGAGCGGTTGGTGAAACATAAACATAAAAATGAACTTCCAGATTGTCATTATCTTATTGTTGGGCGAACTGGATCGGGAAAAACAAACTTGCTTATGAACTTACTTCTCGGCGATAATTTTAACTACGATCGAGTTTATATTTACACAATTAATCCACAGCAAGATAAGTACGAGCTACTAAACGAATATAATGACAAATTTCGTGATGATTTTAATACTGGTAAAGATTTTTTTATAATCAGACAGCCAGAAGATCTTATTCCAGTTAATCAACTTGACGCATCTGAAGATAAGATAATAGTTTTTGATGATATTCCGCTAAATAATACGGAGATGAATAAAATAAGATCATATTTTTCACTGTCGCGAAATAAAAAGTGTAATTCTATTTATTTAGCTCAAGGTTTTTATAATATTGACAGATTTATTAGGCGAAATACCGGTTGTTTTATATTATTTCCAGGATTGGATAATATTGACGTCAGAAATATTGCGAACGAACAATGCGGTGACGTAACAAAAGATAAATTTATTGAACTTTATCATAAAGCTACAAAAGATAAATATAACTTCTTCTTATTTGATAAACTTACATATGATCCAACTAAAATGTTTCGCTGTTGTATTAACACTTACTTACAGTAAGGCGTTTTAATTTTATAAAATTTATATATAATAATTATGGACAAACGAGCAAAATATAGAAAATATATAGAAGAGCTGAAAAAATTTGCTCAATCTCAAGCAGCATTTAAGCAACGAGTACAACAAGCACGACGTGGACAAATAACTGCCGAAGAAACAACAGCTACAATTCTCAAACCAGTTACTGAAGCAATACTTGGGAAACAACCTGAAACTAAACCACTATCAGAAGAAGAACTTAAGCAACTACAAGAAAAAGGTTTGGTTGGATTATTTAAAGAACAACAAGAAGCAGCTGCTGTAAAAATTATTGCTAGATCTGATGAGGAAAAAACAAAATTAGCTGAGGCACTTGTAAAACATATTAATGATCCTGCTGCTAAACAAGCTGAACTAAACCAGCTGATTAATAATCCGGTTTATTTTGAAAGAAAATTAGCAGAACTAACTTCACATGAAATTAGTACTATATTAGGAAAAATATCAGAAAAAATAGAAGATATTGAAAAAGAGCAACAAAGAGTTGGTGATATTACTGTAAAGTTTTTAGAAGTTGGAGAGAAAAGACTTTTTTATATAAATAAAGCAAATAATAAGATAACTGATGATGAGTATGATGAATTTATAAATAAAGAAAATATAAAAAATATTGATAATATACGTAATTGGGCTTATGCAGAATATCAAACATTAATCAATAAATTAGATGAAATAATAAGAGACGGAATTGCTGCTAAAGATGAAATAAATAGGGTTACAGAAATTGATGATATGAAACCACTTTATGATAGAATGAGATATAATATTATTGCTTTGACGTTTAAAAAGGCAGCGGAAGATTATAGAGGAAGAGAATATAATAAAAGTTGGAAATTTCCTAGGAAATTTAAATCAGTCGATGATAATCGAGTTAAAGATTATAAAAAATCTATATCATCAAAAACTGGGGAAGGTGTAAAAATATTTACATCAACCTCTGAAATAATAGGTAGATTAATGCTATTAATATCATCAAAGGAAGCTGGTAATGTTAGTGCTGAAATTGATAATGAAATTGTTGATATACTTGATCATCTAAGATCAGAAAATTTATTAACATCTGACGAGTATGAAACTTTACACCGCGACTTAATATAAATCAAATGATTTAATCTAGGCGATTTAATTTTATAAAAATATAATAAATAACAATGTCAACAACCCTATTGCTAGACTCGAGTCAAACGACAGAAAATAGCGCAAATTTTTCAGTAAATTACAATCCGCCAATACAACTAGATCCTGCTAAACAATACGAGATTGGATTAATTTCCTGCACTTGCTGGAATGCCATGGCTAACGTGAAAACTGATGTTAATGATGAAATTTCATTTATTCCGGTTACAGCATCTCCAATATCTATAACAAGAAGATTAAAAATTCCACAAGGAGCTTATAACATTTCTGATCTAAACAGAGCTATAAAAGAAATAATAACAAAAGCTGGTGGTGTGGCTGATAATTTCGAGTTGGCAGAGAATTATAACACGTTACGAGCTAGGATAACACTGAAAAATATAACTATCGGTTTTGAACCAAGAGAAAAAAGTATTTCACAACTGTTAGGATTCACTGGTAAAGTTTATAGTGCTTTTGATAAGGCTATTACATATGACGGTGAACTGCTAGTAAATATAACAGAAGTAAATACAATACTTGTTAATTGTTCTATTGCATCTGGATCTCACACATCAAAAGGCAGTAAGGGACAAACAATTTACAGTTTCTCACCAGAAGTTCCTCCAGGATCTCTTATGCAAATTAATCCGAGGCATATTATCTATTATCCGCTTATAGTTGAGAATCAAATTACAAACATCACAATGCAATTAACAGACCAGTCGGGGAGACAAATAGATGTGAATAACGAAATTGTTACATATTATTTACACCTACGTGTTGCATCGACTTCGTGATTGACAATAAAAATTATGCAACCTCAGATATAATGAAACAGAGGAAAAAAATTTATCGAAGAAAAATAGTAGGAGGATTTTTTGGAAGTATATTTACTAAAGTTATTGAAAATGTTCCGGGAATTGCGCGTAAAGTTGCACCAATTGCACTAGAAGCAGGTAAAGCTTTTGCAACTGGAGCCGCATCTGCCGCTGGGACTGCGATGGGACAAAAAATATCTGATAAAATAAAAGGCGCACCGTCTACATCTGATATAAAAAAAGCTATTTCAGAAATCGCTCCAACGAAAGAAACTAAACGAGCTATGATAACAACAACGAAAAAACTTTTATCACCGAAAGGCGAGCAGATTATACAAAAATTAATATCTAAAGTAACGGCGCCGCAATAAAATTTTATATAATCTAATAAATAAAAAATGTCTGTTAAAAATTATCTCGATTTAGCAGAAACTTATGACACCGATGACACTGTAACAGAATTTGAGTACGTTGAGTATCTCGATGAAAATTCTAATGAACCAAATAAAACTGGTATTAGAACATTTAATACCCGAGATGAAGATGTATTTCTACTACCTCATAAGGCAATGTTAGAAGTTTGCGGTCAGATTATGACAACAGCTAATCCACCTGCTGCAATTGCAGCTGGAGCAAAAGTAACTCTTATAAATAACGGCTGGTGTTTATTCAAAAGTGCTCGATATCAACTAGCTAATCAAACTATAGAAGATATTTCAAATCACTTACAAGTTACAAGTACAATTTTAAATATTATTTCGTTTTCCGATGATTACTCGAGATCAACTGCAACGAATATGATGTGGTTTAAAGATACTGGACAGGGTGTAGCCGAATCAATCGAATTTTTCTCGAAAGGTGTTTTGGTACACGGAGCTGATGCTGCTGAAGATCTTCCAATTGTAAGAACTTTTCTTATTGTTAATGCAGATGCACTAGGTATAGCTGCACCAGCTGCAGGTGCTAACGCAGACGCTGTGAGACTCTCACTTACTGCAGCTTGTAATAATATTGGAGTAACTCCACCAGGAGCAGCTGCAGATGCCGTTGCAATGTTAGATTTAATCAACAACACAATTGACGTAAAAAATCCACGTTATAATGAAGGTTTTGCTAGGCGAAGATCACTTACAGCAGGATCACGTCAAATTACAATGATGCTTCCGTTAAGTTCAATATTTGGCTTTTGTCGTGATTATAATAAAGTATTTCGTGGAGTTAAACATACACTTATTTTAGATCGGGCAGAACAAAACGACTGTCTGTTTAGGTCAGGTGGAGCTGATGTACAGTTTATCATAAACAAACTTGCGCTGTGGATGCCGCGTATAACTCTGTCAATCACAAAAGCGTCAGAACTAAATAGTATACTTGATAAATACACAAACAAAATTTATTTTAATCAGCATAAAATATATCAAACAGCGGTTCCAAATACTACCGACTTCACATGGCGAGTTACAACAACATCAAGCGAACAACTGCCGAGACAATTGTATGTCGTATTTCAACAGCAAGCGCGACGTGGTAACCAACAACAAAATAATGCGATATTTGATAACGCTAATGTTAGACGAATATATGCTAGACTAAATTCGAAGCAGTATCCAGAACGAGCGATAGAATGCAATTTTGCAGATGACGCTAATAAAAATGTTACTCGACCGTACATGTACTTAATCGACGCAGTACAAAAATATCAAGATGCTGAAGACGGATCTCAAATATCAGTAGAGGAATTTCGTACACTTTATCCAATATTTTATTTTGATGTTAGTAAACATAGCGAGCGAGCAGTTGATTCAACAGCTGATATTGAAATTACCTGGACATTAGGAGAACTTCCAGCAGCGCAGTTGTACGTATACGCGTTAGTGATCAGCGATAAATTTGTTACAATAGATTCTATTGGAGGTAAAATGGCAGTCCAAGTTTAATCTGCAATCGTTATATAAGATGACAAAATATATTGTAAAAGAAATATATTTGACTGATGGTCAAGTTAAAAAATTATCAGCTGCTATTGCAAAGCAGAAACAGGTATCATTAAAGATTAATCCAATAGACGGAGTCTCTCACGCTAAAACGAGTACCTTAACAAAATTAATGTTAACCAAAAATCAAGCAAATAAATACGATCGCAAAAAACCTTTTGTTTTAAATTTAAGTGCTGCACAAATAACAGCGATGGCAAACGACATTATCATCAAAGGTGGTTTTCTTGGTCCGGCATTATCAGTACTAGCTGCAAAAATGTTACCGGTGTTAGGTACATTAGGACTAGCAGCAGCGTCTGGCGCAATATCTGGAGCAACAAAAAAAGCTGTTGAGGGTAGTGGTATTATTCGTGGAAGTGGAATAAAAAAATTATGAATTTTATGTAATTAATATATTATAATGCCACAACGAAAAAAAAAATCGCCAACAACAAAACCACCAACAACAAAATCGCCAACAAAAAAAAAGAAAACAACAACAAAACGCAAATGCAATCAAACAAAACAAGGAGGAATTATTCCGTTCGCTCCACTTTTAGCAGGACTAGCTGGAAGTCTGCTGCCAAATCTGCTAGGAATCGGACGTGGTCTAACATTGCCGGGAACACGGTCACATCGCTAAGTAATTTTGATATACTTGATAAGTTAAAAGCAGTTCCTGGATTTCATGGAGTTTATTCTAAAGATGAACTCGCAGCAATAAAAACACCGTCAGCTGTAAGTTCATGTGTGATAAATATACAAGATTTCAATGACGGATCCGGTACGCATTGGGTAGCAGTTTATAATAATAATTATTTTGACTCGTTTGGACTTCCTCCAAGCGATGTAATAAAAAAATACATAAACAAAAATTATAAAAAAATATATTATTCGTCTAATCAACTTCAACCTATTGGAACTTCTGCTTGCGGATATTATTGTATAATGTTCATTAAACAGATGTCCCAGAGTGAGAACTCCGGTGAGAACTTCGGAGAACTTCTAATTTTTTAAAGTTTATTTTGCAGTTTGATAAGAAACCTTCTCACGTTAATGATGAGATTGCAATTAATTTTTGTAAAGCTATCTAAAGTTTGCAATAAATTTTATCTAAACTTACAAATATATAATGTTAACATATTGTCTCAAATGTAAAACTAAAACAGAAAATAAGGATGAGATGACGGAAAAAACAAAAAATAATAAAATAATGCTAAAAAGTATTTGTGCTGTTTGTGGTAGAAAGAAAAGTATATTTTTAAAGAAAACGTCGCAGGAGATTTCATCTCTGGCAACACCGTCGATGGGAGCTGGTTACCCTCATGATTTTGTTAGCCCTGACAACGTCAGGGGGATTATTTTAGTAGACGACTAAAAATATAGAATGATATGCAAGTGCGATTCTGACAGAGATTTATGTCTCGAGCAAAATAAAATTATCACATACTGTCGACGTTGTAATAACAGAGAAATAATTGGAACAGGTATAGATATACATAAATTTATTGGCAAATTACCAAAACCAAAAGGAGGTTGGACATTGCCAGGCCATAAATACACTGGACCTTATAATCCTCTTGATAAACAACTAGATGAAAATGATAATCCGCTGCCAGGACAGGAGCCTTATAATCAAGTTGATAGCATAGCAATGCGTCATGATATCTGTTACAGGGACAATGAGCAAGATAAAGCTGGCTGTGATAAAGTAATGTTGGACGAACTTCGTGATATGAAGCCAACAAATCTACGAGAACGTTTTGATAAAAAGCTGGTACAGGGTTTTATTGGAGCAAAATATAAACTTGGACTCGGAAAAGAATTATACGATGATCTAGCGTCTGAGCTACATAAACCTAAAAAAAAAAGTTTACGCGACGTAAAGTTGTCGCAAATGCCGTTGATGATATCTGGGCGATAGATTTAGTAGATATATCAAATCTAGCAGAATTTAACGTTGGATTTGATGGTGCTCCAAAGAAATACTTGTTTAATGTCATAGATATTTTCAGTAAATATGCGTTTAGTGTACCTGTTTCAGATAAGACAGGAACGTCGATAACTGATGCATTAAAACAAATAATAACAAGTACAGAAAGAAAACCAAATAAAATCTGGACTGATCACGGAGCAGAATTTTTCAATAAAAAGTTTGAGCAGTTTCTAGAACAAAATAACATTAAAAAGTATGTTACAGGAAATGAGGGTAAAAGTGTTGTCGTCGAAAGATTTAATCGCACTCTAAACGAAAAAATACACAAATATTTGACAGCTAAAAATACTAATAAATATATTGACAATTTACAAAACATTATTGACAAGTACAATAACACGAAACACCGAACCACTAAATTATCACCAAACAACGCAATTAAAAATCCAATTCTTGCAAATGAAAACATGTATCGCAGACATAAATTTAAAGTTGGTGATCGGGTTAGGATTTCTTTGACTAAAAAAACATTTGAAAAAGGATTTACTCCAAATTGGACTGAAGAAGTATTTGTAGTTGATAAAGTACTTTTAACAATACCTGTAACATACGCGCTAAAAGATCTGGCAGGGGAACCGATCATTGGTAGTTTTTACGAGCAGGAACTTCAGAAAACTGAGCAAGATGTTTTCGTTATCGAAAAAGTGATTAGGAGAAAAGGTGATAAAAGTTTAGTGAAGTGGCGTGGGTATAGCGATAAATTTAATAGCTGGGTACCAACTAAGTCAATTTCATCTACTGCGATTCAATAATATTATTATAAATTTGTTCGTATTTCACAAGCACAGATTTACATTTTATTGGTTTACATAATGAAATTAAATGCAATTTTCTTTCATTATCGACTGGCATTAAATTAAATATCTTAGCGAAAATAAAATCATATTTTATACTCCTTTGCTGGCCAGTTATTTTTAGATTTAAAAACGGCCTGATAAGCTGCCAAAATATCTGTTGTTCGTCAACAGTAAAATTAAATTTTATTATTTTTTTGGCAATATGATACTTAACATTATATCGTCCAGTTGTTGGTCTGCTGTAATTTGTTCTGTCAACGACGGTGACTATTTCATTATCATCGTCAGATTCGTTGTTGTATAAAATATCATCTTCGCTATAGCTAGAAGATTTGTCTATTTCATCTCTAGAAATGAAATCTCTAACTATTGGTAAAATTACTTGTGGTTTTGTAGTGATTTTAACATTGTCTTCGATTGTATCTTCTTCATATAATATTTTAGTAAGTAGTTTCATCAAGTCCATATTATATAATATATTTTTATCTAATTTATTGTTATAAGATATGACTGACGAGGTAAAATATCATCAAAAAATTAATGTATTAAACTATAACGAACTAGCTGAAGCAGTTCGAAAATGTTTGTCAGGTTATAGTGCATATTCCGTTGACGTTATTGTTACTCAAGGTGATTCTCATAAAATATTACTAACAGCAGCAGAAAAAAATAAACTTAATGAAAATGCTTTTATAACATTAAAATTTGATTGCGATGATATTATGGCATTTGCGCATAGCTGTCTTAGTAAGACAGAATTACGAAATATCATTAATCATCATATCTAAAAATAAATCTATCAAAAGTTGACATTGAAGTTGCTGTTTTAGTTTTGCCGTCGGCAACGTCTATTATGCTTTGTGTATGAATTTTAAGATGCTTTGCTGCAGCTGATATTGATCTAAAATTCATTTCTTCTCCAGTTTCTAAATTTACTGAAATAACTGATCTTTTAGGGTTTCTGAAATTATTACCGCCACCTATACCACGTCGGGTGTTTTCTTCTGGTGTAACTAGATCTAAATTTTCAATACAATTATCAGTTTTAATTTTGTTAATATGATCGATAACTAAATTATCTGGAATGATGTCATTAAATACTTCATAAACAAAACGATGAGACTGATAAGTAACTTGATCGCCTATTATTTCTCTGACAGTTACCATGAGATATCCCATATTACTCATAAAACCAATAACATTTTTAGTTTTTCTGTTTCTTATAATTCCTTTGTCATTCGCCTCGTATAAATCAAAGACCGGGTGCGGCTGAAACTCGTTTTGTAAAGATAAGTTTTCAATATTATCATCAGTAATCGATTTATTTACTCGATAGACTCGCTGCCCTTCTGGAATATCACCGCAGAACAACGTATAAATAAAATCTTTTCTAAACATTTCCGTTCTCTCAGCATTATCTCCCTTTACGCTAATCGTATAACCCGCTGGCGTTGCTTTGCCAACAGATTTTCTAGTTTTGATGTTAATAACAGAACCTAATGCATTTCCAGCGTATAGGTTATACTTTGGGTGAACGTGATATATCTCTTGCTCATATGCGCTTGTCAGATTTGCTGTCATTATATTATAAGGATTTTTTTATATCTCTAATTGTTTTTTCAAATCTAGCGCATGCGCTGTCATCAATAAAATAATCAATTAGATATTACACTGTAGTATAAAATGTTAAAATTGCGTGATACAGCTAAAAAGAGCCTTATGAGAGAACCTGATAAAATAGCGACTGCATTTACAGGATTCGACAACAGTTATCAGTTTGATAAACAAATCTTACTGATAAATTTTAATGCAACAAATCTTTACCACCTGCTAGAGCCAACTGTAAAACATGAACTTGAAAAACATAAGGGTCTAAGAATATTAGTGCAATATCATGTTATATTTTCAAAGCTACTCGTGAAAGAGAAATCAACTGACAAGGAAATCATAAACCCCTACATTAATGCAAAATCAAGGCGTGTTTTACTCGGGACCGATCTTTTGTCACTAGCTAATGAAATACACCAAGAAATCTGGAAAAAGATAGAAGAATATACCGAATCGGGTTCAGGTTGGAAGTTTGAAATGATCAAAGAAATTTTATTTCACACGATGAAATATGACGCATTACGCGGTAGTTTATATATTGACCTACCACCAAAAATAAAAAATAAAAAATGTTGTATAAACGTGAAAAACGTTGATAACAAATGTTTTCAGTGGGCTGTTCTTTCCGCACTATTTCCAGCAGAAAAACACGCTGATCGCGTTGAGAAGTATATTAGTCACGTGTCAAGATTAAATTTTAAGGATATTGACTTTCCAGTGGTAGAAAATCAAATACCAAAGTTTGAAAAGCAAAATAATATTTCGATTAACGTTTTCGGACTAGATAAAAAAGAAAACGTATATCCGAGATATATTTCAGAAAAAGCTTCACAATCAACTATAAATTTACTGTTTTATAAAAATCATTATGTTTGGATTAAAAACTTTAACGGACTAGTTGGTAGACAGTATAATAAGGATAAGAACAAAAAATTCTTTTGTTATCGCTGCTTGCATGGTTGTATTAACAGTGAAATATTACAAAAGCATTTGCAGTACTGTAGTGACGTACAACGAATAACAATGCCATCTAAAAAAGATAATGTGTTACAGTTTGTCCATCATAATCATAAACTAAAAATTCCTTTCGTCATATACGCTGATTTCGAATGCTTACTTCAGCCTGTACTTGGCGTAGAAAATAATCCTAATCAATCGAGTACAAGAAAAATTCAAAATCATGTTCCGTGTGGAGTAGCGTATAAGATAGTTTGTTGTACTGATTCGAGATTATCTAAACCAATTAAATTATATCGCGGTAAAAATCCAGCTATCTGGCTTCTCAAGCAGTTGATCAGCGAAGTTGATAATATATTTGCTCGTTTGAAAAGAGTAACTCCAATGATGAAATTAACACCTCAGCAAGAATCTGATCACGAGCAAGCGGAAATTTGTTATATTTGTGAAAAAGCTTTTAGTCCTGATAACGTCAGGGATAATAAAGTACATGACCATTGTCATTTGACCGGACAGTACCGAGGAGCGGCTCATGATCAATGTAATTTAAAATTTCATGCTCCAGATTTTATTCCAGTTATTCTTCACAACTTTCGAGGATATGATAGTCATATTATAGTAGAAGCTTTTGCTGATTCTGACATAAAATCTCGTCTAAAACTTGATAACGTCATCAAATGCATTCCAAATAATTTTGAAAAGTATATGTCAGTTACGCTAGGTAAATTGCGTTTTATTGACAGCCTGCAGTTTATGGCAGCATCATTAGATGAGCTTGTCAAAGGTTGTAGTAAGTTTGATAACCTAAGAGACTGTTTTGGAGATAAATTTAATCTGCTAGCTAAAAAAGGAGTATTTCCATACGAATATCTCGACGACTGGAGTAAATTTGATGAAACATCTTTACCTGACAAAGACAAATTTTATTCACAACTTAAAAATGAAAATATAACCGATGACGAGTATAAATATGCACAAAATATCTGGAAAGAATTTGATTGTGAGACGTTTGGTGATTATCATGATTTATACTTGAAAACTGATGTGTTATTATTAGCAGATGTTTTTGAAAGCTTTCGAGAAGTAAGTTATAATAATTACGGATTAGATCCCTGCTGGTATTATTCTGCCCCGGGGTTGTCTTGGGACGCTCTGCTAAAGTTTAGCAAGGTAATGTTAGAATTACTGACTGACGTTGATATGTTCAATTTTATCGAAAAAGGTATTAGAGGCGGTATTAGCGTGATAACGAAGAAATATGCTGACGCAAACAACAAATACTTAAAAGAATATAATCTTAAGCTTCCTTCGAAGTATATAGTTTATCTAGATTGCAATAACTTGTACGGTTATTCTATGGCCGAACCAATGCCTTTTGGCGGATTTCATTGGATCTCGGTTGATCGATTTCTATCAGAGACAGAAAAAAAGATACCCAACGATGTTTCGTACTTCGTTGAAGTTGATCTCGATTATCCTATTTCGCTACACAAACTGCATAACGATTATCCTTTCTGCGCAGAATCAATGATCATAGATTATAGTTTATTATCTGCAAAACAACAGGCATCAGCATCACCAAGACAAAATTCTATGGTCAAAAAGCTAGTACCAAATTTACTCGATAAGAAAAATTATGTTTTACATTACAAACTTTTAAAACAAGCAGTAGATGCCGGCCTTGTGCTGAGAAAAGTTCATCGTGTACTAAAATTTAATCAGTCGCCGTGGATGAGAGATTATATTAACTCGAACACTTCAAGAAGAGCTGCAGCAAAAACTGATTTTGAGAAAAACTTCTTTAAGCTCATGAACAATTCCGTTTTTGGTAAGACAATGGAAAATATTAGGAAACGTAAAAATATTGAGCTAGTTAATGATATCAATCGCAGAAACAAACTTGTGTCAGACGATGATTTTGTCAGCATGAAAATTTTTAATGAGAATCTTGTTGCGATACAAAGAAGAAAAACAAATCTAAAACTAAACAAGCCGATTTATGTTGGAGCTTCCGTGTTAGATTTATCAAAGTGGCTGATGTATGATTTTCATTATAATTTTGTTAAAAATCAATGGCCGGCTAGTAGACTGTTGTTTACTGATACTGATTCGCTAGTATATGAAATTGAATGTGAGGATGTCTATCAGGATATGTATGATAATCGACATCTGTTTGATCTTTCCGATTACCCACGTGACAGTAAATTTCATGACGATACAAATAAAAAGGTTATTGGTAAATTCAAAGATGAAATGAACTCGAACATCATCAAATCTTTTATCGGATTGCGCAGTAAAATGTACGCCGTATTACTAGATAATAATAAAATAACGAAAAAAGCAAAAGGTCTGCCTCGTGATTTCGTTAAAAAATTTATGAAATTTGATGATTACAAGTACGCACTCGACGCTGATGGCGCTCGCGGCGGTGTTAGTTTTATAAGATCAATGGCTATTCGAACGAATCATCATAAGCTTGAAACAGATGTCATTATCAAACGTGGATTATGTAATTTTGATGACAAACGTTATTATGAAAATGGGGTAGATACATTTGCATTTGGGTATTGTCATGATGATAGATCTATACTTGACATTATTTTTTCCAACTGAAATTTTATCTAAACTTATAAAATAATGTTTGAAAATTTGACAATGACAAATAGCTACAATAGCAAGATCAAATATCTAATGATGGACGGCAAACAATTGACAGTTGAAATTAATAATGAAACATCAGGTATATGTTTTAGTGGAACTCGTGACAAGCTAAAACTTTCGCTTATCAGATCTGATGATAGTGAGTATTTCAATTACCTCGAACAATTGAGTCAAAGGTTGCTAGCGGAATTTAAAAACTTTCATAATCCGATCAGCCAACAAAAATATACGAAACTTACAATTGATATTGATACATCAAAAATATATTTTATCGATAAAAAATATCCTCTTAACAAACCTCAAATAAAAGATTTGTTTGAGTCCCGTCGATGTGTGAGCGGTAAAGTAAAATTTAGTCTCTATAATCGTGATAATGAAATATTTTTAATTTCAACAGTAGAAAAATTAATTATTGGTAATGAGATATAGATAATATCACTTACCTTTCTCTCTTTGTGAATATCCGCCCGAACGCTATGCGTTTTCGTTCAAGTGTAATAATTCCGCATGATCTTTCGTACTGGTCAAACTCCTGCAAACTGATTTATAAAGCGCGTTTTGCCTTTTATATGCTTGCACTCAGTATAGTTCGAGAACATTCTACGCATGCGCATTACGTACTGAAAAATTACATATAATTATGCAATGTCTGTTACTCATGCAATAGTTATTCTTGTATGTTACCTATGTATTTTACTTCCTTATTAGGTAAACAAGTGCCGTATTTCTACTGTTATGCTAGATAAGTTACCTGTGAATTTAACTTCCTTATTAGGTAAACAAGTGCTGTATATATACCTTATTAGGTAATGTAGTTAAAGTTTATGTGTAGAGGGGATGGTAGTAAAGGGGTGGGAGTAGTAGTAAAGATGAATCAGGTTTCGGGGAGGGGGTGGGGAGGGAGGTGGGTGTGGTTTGGGTGGGCTGGGTTAGAAACCTGGTTTATCTTTACTACTTGGTGGTGGTGTTGGTGGTGAGTTTTCAAGTAATTCTTTGATTGTTTGGCTTTCTGTAATTTTCCAACATCTTCTTTCACATCCTCAGTCGCTTGTGGCAAGAGTCAAATTGGATCTGCAGTTGTTTTTCTTGCTTTTGGTGCGTTTATCTATATTACAAATAGAACCCGGTTCTTTTTTGTTCCCGCTAGCTCTGCCACCTATTCCAATGTTGTTATTGTTTCCTTTTTAATATCCTCAGCACATTCTGCAATTTTCTTTGTTGGTTTAATTAGTGGTGCAAATGTTTCTTCAAAGTCTGATGTAAGATTTTGTCCGCCAGTTTGACTTAGCAATCATTTCCTGGTGTTTACGAGACGTTTTATTATTATTATTATTATTATTATTATTATTATTATTATTATTATTATTGCTGTTGTTGTTGTTAAATTTTTGTGTAAACATGTTCGTATCCAAACCATCAGGATATATTGTTTTGGTTCACCAGTCAAATCAACAGAAAGAAAACTATACGGGTCATTAGTGGCCTCAGCAAATATATCACGCAATTCGTTCCACGTGTGAGCAGGTCCAATGAATGTTTGCAAGAGCATGCGTGTCAATAACACTAAATATCAACATGTTACGGTTGTCACTGATTACTTTAGGCACGTGTGCGTATCGTTGAGTTAAATAGATCACGTCGGAGTTTTCTTGTCGACCGCGTGAAAATATTCATACGGGATAGATTTGATTTTCAAGGATCATATCGTCCTGCACTACAAGAATATTTGCACTTGAATCCAAATCATCAATGGTAGGTGCTTCATCAATTGCGTAAAATAAATCAATGGTTGACTATTTGATCCTCAGCGCTTCTTTAAATCTTTGAGTTCTTCATAACTCGGTTGATCATCAGCCGCCAGCGAAATCGAGTACAACCGATCCAATGTTAATCATCTCAAAATCATATTTAATACAACTGAGATTTTCCTGATCCAACAGAACTAATGATTAATGCGCGGAGTTTGGAAACTCAGAACTAGTTCCATCCGAACTGTGCTTAGTGTGATAGGTACCGCTTGTGAAGAGAAATTGATGACAGTGAATTTCCTTTTTCGTGATGCCATTGAATAATATAATTGTTGCATACAACACAATCATGTCGTCATATTGTTTGTGATGTCGGATGAAAACTCGTACTACAGATCCAACTCGTCTTCAAACTCGTAACTGTAGAGCAGCGATTACTGGAATTTGATTTCGATGCGGAGCAAAGAAGTTCACGTTTGTAGGACCTTCGAGTTTCATCAGCTGTAAATGGGCAGGGTCTAAAATAGTCGTAGGCGGTGATGTCGCTGCTGTATTACTAAAATTACCAGAAGTACTATGAAGCAAATACCCTGGTGAAAAACATTCCTGGATACAATTATGTCACACGGGGTATGAAGGCCAAAATTGTTTTAGGTGGACATTGACGGTACAATATATTGGAATAATGGTTTCAGACCGGATTTTATCCAAAATATGCTGCAGTCCTCGAGGTTTTTAGAGAGGCGAAGCGGTGATTAAAATATATTATACTCATGCGGATTCCCATAAAAACTCTGACAATTTCTACGTCCACATACAGTTTCTTCATGCGGTTCACATCAAAATATTTCTTTCTCACAAGGTGGAATTCCACACTTGACAAGAATTTGCTCCACTGTCAGTGGATACTGGCAGGGTACACAGGTATGCGCGTCCGTTATTCCATCAACAGAATACCACCTCATCTCTCCACTACCTATACCACTCGCCAATAGTGAATTTGATGTTCTTAAGCTTGTCATATTTTGCCAAGCACGACGAATATGTTGATTTATGCAATATTTGATGCCAGTATATTAGATGTTCCATTCGGAAACGGGTAATGACAGTTTTGGGTGCTTTATCTGCCCTTTTATTACCCACTATGCCCATATGACTATGCAGCCAACACTACATAAATCCTTCCCGGACGGAATGAGAACACCATGTTTTTCTAATGTCTGGGATATTAATGGGTTGTCAGATTTAATATTTTGCAAGGCTTGCAATGTGCAAATGGAAAGTGCTGTAATTGCGTTTTCAGAGGTTTCAACATTTTAGAAGGTTTAAAGCATTAGCAGTTTAGCTTACTCTTTGATAGGTGGAAGATAATTTCGGTGAAAACTCAGCTATTTTAAGTTTGCATTGGGATTTAGAGACTTCCAGTATGTTTTCCTAATCGATTCATTCTCGATAAACCCCGATAAAGCAGAAATTAATTAGTGGAAGTCAAAGTCAATCGACTGTTTAAAAATGTTTATCCGTAGTCAGTCATTTATAGTTATTATCTCAGGCAGTCTCTCTCTCTCTCTCTCTCTCTCTCTCTCTCTCTCTCTCTCTCTCTCTCTGCAGTATGGAAATACGAGTGTAGGCCGATTAGAGAACTATTAGACTGTTTTTCCTTAAATTTCCTAATGGATTTTAACAAAATATAAATTTTGAAATGTATTGCAAAGGCTTCGTATCCACTCCTCCTTTAAACAATCCTTAATTTAAAAATGCTGATTTACCATATTTGCCCTAGCTTAGTTAAATAAAAAAATGCTATATTAGTAGACTGAGTGTCCTAAAGTCGGCAATTTCCATACTGCTACAGCTGTACAAGTATAAACGTTTTGCTTCGTGACAGCAGCATATGCATATAACAACACCGACCTCGCAAGCCTTATTGCAATGCGACAACGTTGGTGCAGCTAATAACTCCATTATAAAATACAGATTGGCCTAGTTATGTTCTTCATGCACCTTTAATGTAACAGTTGTGGCGTAGCGATATCCTCCTACCCCTACTCAAGTAGTGAGAGTAGAGAAAATAAATTTAAAAAATAATGCAAGAGTAGTACAATGCAAAAGTACGAAAGGCAATGACTAATCCATACAAACTGATTGACATCGAACCTTAATAAGATCACTATTGCTCTTAAAAACACTCATTAGGAACATTTTATACTTATGTATTTGTGATAGAACATTTAGGACTATTTGGGACGTAGTTCACAATAATGTAAGTTTCATTTTATAGTTTCATTTTGTAAAATAGGGAAGTAAATTATTTGTTGAATTTTACAAATCTTGTTGGTTTTTCCTCTTTTTCTGTTTAAGGCCATAGAGTCGTAACGATCACCTAACATTTCACAACTGTGTTTGTGCAACAATGTTTGGTACACCATCAACGAGTAAGTTTCCAACTGTGTTCTCGGACTAACTGCAATGTTTTTGAGTCTGCTCCTGCCTCTATATTTTGTGTATGCAAAGAGTTATTGTCATTTGTGGGAGTATTTATCTATTTTAGTTGGATTGGCTTAATATCTTTCTTTATTGAAATCACATCAGTCATACATTTGAATTTAGGAATTGTACTGCATTAGTTATGAATTCCATCATGTATCATTTCCCCAACAGTTCCAATTCCATATTTATTAGAAGCACGACAATAGTGTGATGCATCTATCTCGTAGTCTGCAGTGCAAAGGTTCATAACCTACTCAACAATATAACACATTAGACTGTCGTTTATTGCGTAGTAGTCGTGTAAATCACCTTATAGACCAAATTTGAAATGATTCATGATCTCTTATGCATACTAGGAGTCGTCAAGGGAAATGCTGAAACTGAAGAACGGTGTATGTAACATTTCTATAGGAGGTATCGGTGTCTTGTTAAACCTTTCAAAGCCGTCGTTCTATTTTCTAGTTAAATATATTTTCGTATGAATTTTGACTGCATCAGGTGAAAATGTTTCATACTTGCAGCGAGTTTACCATCGTTTAATTGTTCAGATAGTTGCTCAATGGATTTTTCTGCAGCTATCCATACCCCTGATTAACTTTGAACAGTAATTTCTTCACCCTCTTTCAGGAATCATTCGATATTAAACCCCTTACTAAAAGAAATGAACCGTTTAGTCTATATTAAACATTACTTTTGCATCTTTATCAGAGTTTTGTCTATCTACCTCCTTGATAAATAAGTGGCTGTAATAACTGGACAAGTTATGAATAAACAGTGGCATAAAGTTATGTTTGATATGCAAATGAGATTCAAGTCGTTATGTGATAGTTCTCTACACTGTCCAGTTAAATTATCATGGTCTTGAAATTTGTGAGAGCCAAGTTCATTGTCTCTAATTACATTAAACTTATGTTGCTGCTTTGAAGGATTTTTTCTCCCACGTGTGGCAAATATTTGTTGTTTCAAAATGTCTCTAGAAGCAGAAGAAGCGCAGCTCGTGGAGCGTCAAACTTGTTTTTCAATGGGCACGGATTTGATTGCCTCTGAGACCAGCTCGAATCGGCAAGACACTTCGCTACCATTTCCCTGGCATGACAGAGCCACTAATGTGTTAAAAATACCTACAAAATCAACGAACAAATCATCATTTTTTTTTTTTTGTTTTGTTTTTTGGTCATCCTTGGTGATTTCCATACGTGTTCCACATTCAAGAGCCTTATTTTACTTAACCTGAGTAGCATTTATTTCTTGTACTTTGCTTCAACCGCTCTGAACCATCATACGTTTTTTCGAATTCATTGGGATATTATAGGACTCACGGTACTACTTTTTGTAAGTCCCATAGAAAACCTATGAAAGCACTATGATATTAAAACTTCATTGACTTTAAATTTCTGAATGCTCATGATCAAATTTATATTTATCAGTATAAACGCATCCTGGATGACAGCTTCTGTGTAGAGAAAAGGATATGAGCGGCGGCATTTTCTTGACCTACATGTATTTGAAACATGTACTTTCAATTCCGCACCAAAGAGACAGGTACTAATTTCAGTAATGAGTGTTCCAAATCCAAAACTGAAGGACTGAAACTGCATCAATAAAACAATGTTTCCATTTCTTTTTAGTTACAACTAGGATAAGCTCTCAAAAGATTCTCTTAACTAAAATCTATTTTTCATTATCAACCAGTCCTGGCCAGCCAAACCCATATATATATATATATATATATATATATATATATATATATATATATATAGAGTATCTTCACCCATTTTCAGACTAGTTCCCATTTTTCCATACCATTAGTACCGTGTGTCCTTAAGCCCATCGCACTTTCGGCATTTAATGTTTAACATATCACACGATGCTTTGTCCCAAGGGAGAGAAAGAAACAGTATCCGCTATGATCTCTTGTACAGAGATGTACAGTACAGTACAGTAAAGTACAATACAATGTTGAATAGTATAATATAGTATTGTACAACTTTATTATAGATGATACATTTTTACACATTCTTCGAGGAATCTGATGAGATCTGATGGAGCAAAATATGCATTTACTCTTACCCCAGACGTTTACACGGCAGAGAGGAATTACATCCACATATATTACGCATGGAGAGTTTACCCTTATATGTCAAGGAGAGCATCAGTTCAGACGGGCTTGTGTCGAACATAAAGTGTATCTCTACAGACGATAGCTGAAACAAATAACATATAAGGTCTATAGTGAGTTTCAAAAGGAATATATAAGATTAAATATTTATGTAATGTACATGGATAATGTTTTTGAATGATGATAAACTTTGTACAAATTTTAATAATATCTCACTTCACTTCAAATTTACTGATTTTACATTTTACTCATACGTTGATAGATAGTAAATGATAGAAAATACATTATTGCAACTTTTGAGACGTATTTGATGTTAAAAGATATTACTTGAACGCCTGTCAAACTGATTTTAGTGATGCCAACCGATAAAAATGAAGAGTAGAAAAACATGGATAGCTATTTAATACAGTGAAAATGCGGATGCATATACTAAGATCAAACCTACAAAGAAAAAAGACTTCATAATAAGGTGCAATTTAGATTATTTAAAGTAATTATAACGGTCTCTCTCGCCTTGAAGGAATTATCTTCTGTGTTAAATGTGGTACCTGCTGTGTTCTACTGTGAAAACTAAGTCATTCGTTCTCCTTTGAAGCTAACGTTAACTAAACATAAATCTGATCTATAAATTTAAGGATGTATTTCAGTCCCGTTGGCACTGAAATGTAAACTGGTTCCCAAACTGAGTCCAAGTATCGTCTATTCTAACAGTGAGTATTCCGATTATTTTCTTTTCATGGCTAAAGACTATCTTCAGATTCTACGGCTTCTATGGTTCACTTAAATTTAGAAATAACATTATTAAAAACTCGCATATAATGCTTATGTTTCAGACATATTATGTTGGATAAAATTACAAAGGTACAGTATCCTACTATACGAGTCTACAATTTTCTTTAGTTACAGATATTCCATATATACATACGGATTTGCTTGTTGTCACGTTGTGCGAGAAAATTTGTTAACAGTTCCTGCTCATGTTTATAAATGTCTTCTGATGGAATTCGTAATTCAAAGTACTTTGGGTAATGTCAATACGTGTTATATAATATTACGACTTTAGACCGATCCTGAAACAAAGAAACTACCTGTCATGAATTAGCCATTGCGTTACGGTCAAACTCGCGGTTACATCCTTTGAAGACCTTGCCGCTGGGCCAGAAACGTTGTATGGTTGCAATTAGCAGTGATGTCACCGGTCGGCTTAGGCTTAGAGGCCGGAAACCCGACATTTTAATACCTCAGTGATACCATCCAAGACCGTTTTCAAAGAGACCACCGGTATCCAATCAGAACTAAGATACTCGAATTTTGGGCGGGTTTCTCACGCAGCCAGACATTATTCTGTTTAATCCAATGTGAACGGATCAGTGCATTGTCTGGACATGGGCAAGAGCAGACGTAGAGAGTTGGAGACACTAGACTGCGCTCCGAGTGCCGAAGTTGCGAGCTCATTAAAAGGGTGGGAAAGGGAGTTCTAGGAATGGTAGTATTACAACTCCAGAATAAAGACTTTGTGGATCTGGCAGACTAGCTGAATAGAAAAGGGTTTAAAGGATGGATACTACGGCCAATGGGAAATAGGCCTATATTACTGTTTGGGGAAATGGAAATTGGAGCGGGAAAAGTGTTGGTAAAAGAATCGGAACCAATACTAAGGAAAATTAAAAAGAATTCAACAGAGTTACACCTATCAGATATACCCCTGGAGATCCCCCTAGAGGCAACAGTCAAAAGATTTGAAGAAAAATTTAAAGTGAAATTGATCAATGTGAAAATGGATGAAATCCCTCTTACTCGCATAAAAAATGGATAAGAATTCTTGAAATAGAGAAAGAAAAGAAGTATTCAAAATCAAACCAGCATTCTTCTTACATGGATTCTTGAAAAAGTCGTGGTATAAAGGCTGTATTTATCACAGAAAATGCAACAAATGTGGAAATGCAGGTCACACACCACATAACTGTCCAACAAACAAAGAAGAGGGGAAGAAAGAAGCTTCTGGGAAGAAAAACAATCTAAACCAAAGCAACGGCATAAGCACCAGCAAGGACTGAAAATCCAACGAGAGAAGAGAATAAGTGAGACCAAATCTAACAGTAAGGAATCTAAGAAAGTATCAAGCTTTTCATTAAGACAACTAGATGTACAAGGAGTGCAAACGGTACAAGAAGCAATTACAGAGATCATAACAACAACAACAAACGGAAAAGATTTAAAAAAAGCACCACCAACAACAACAATAACAAGGACTTCACTGCAAACGAGAGAGGAGGCTAACACATCATCAAGAACAATAACTCAGACAGTATCGGAAATTAGAAAAGAACCAAGGCCAGTACCAATAAAAACAAAAACAAACGTGATGGTATCGATACCGCTGGAAGAAATTACTCAAGAAACAAGGACAGTACCACGAATGGAAAGGACAAAAAATCAGAGACCAATACAATCTAAGAAAGAGAAGAAGAAGAAAAGAGAAGGGAAAGATCCAGAAAAAGAGAAAAAAGAAGATGCAGAAGACAAGAGGATGAAGAGATGATGCAGAAATATCTATTCGGTAATGATGAATACATAGAATAAAAAAAAAATCATCAAAAAAACCCAAACAAACAAACAAACAAACAAACAAACAAAATATATATATATATATATATATATATATATATATATATATATATATATATATATATATATATATATATATATATAAAATTGTATAAGAAAAATCATAGCACAGAAGAAAGACTTCAAAATATAGCAACACATATAGCAACAGCAAAAGTATAAAATTAAGCTTCGGCAACATTACAAATAGGGCAAGAGGGCCTCCCTAAATGGTCTGAAAGATCATCCAGGGAGAGTATCCTGCCCCCAAAAAGTTAAAAGGGAGAAAAGGAAGTTCTAGGAACTTCGGACGAGAATGGAACAAAGGCTTCTGAGGTAAAATATCTTCGCCCGAATCTGTCTCACTTTCCTAACTAGGTGTCGTAAGATTTATACGTTATTATGTGCATTTAATTTAGTAGAAATTTAATCTTCCATGTATAGCTGAATTATCAACATGTCGTAATGTAGTGTATAGCGAATTAGTAATATTCAAGACTACTGTATGTAGTTGCTAGGTTAAAATCGAAGTGGATGGTGTAATCTGCTACAATGTTGCATAGGTGCGGAACTGAATTTAATAGTGAGTAGTTAGACCTTGTACTTGTTTGTATTTGAATATATAGTTGTGGATTGTACAAGAGTAAGGCTTTGTTGGCCTTGTACATGTATAATTAGGCATTTATATTGGTATGTGAATTTATAATTTGTAAGGTAGAAAATGCGTAGGAATATTGTTGATGTTGATAGTTTACCATATAGAAAATTGGGGATATGTATGTATGTATCAGAAGTCGTGATATTATTGTTGTTGTTATAGCCTCTATTATAGAACAAACGTGGGAATATTTAGATGTGACTGTATGAGTTGACCTAATGATTTAATTGCCGTTATGCTGATTAAACTGTCTGTGAGAGTGTGTTAATTCTCATGTGTTCGAACAAGGAGGCACAATTGTATGTCCCTTCTAATCCACGGGAAGCTTTCCGGGTGGGAACGGACGCCACCCGAATATTAGAGAGGAGACGACATGGAGAGCACGTAGAGATAGGCTGTTGTGCGAGGCAGGAGGGCCGGAGACGCAAACAAGGGTACCGGAAGTACCGACAAGGAGGGCCGAGAGAACGGAAACGAGGGTACCGGAAGTATCGACAAAGAGGGCGAGAGAACGGAAACGAGGCTACCGGAAGTACCGACAAGTAGAGCCGGGAAACGGAAACAAGGGTACCGAAGGTACCGAAAGAAATACAAGGAGGAAGTTATAGATGAGTAACATAGAAGGGACACGGGAAGGAAACATTCTCACCTTTAATTTCGTGGGATGAAGTAACTGGCAATTTAGATAGGTCGTGTATTGATTGGAAGCAATTGCATTGAAAAATTGTCATGTAATTGTGGAATACAGTGATATAGTTTATTAAATTGATATACCTTTCACTTTATATTTTAACACCTAGACCGTCGGCTTTGCTGACTGGGGGCTCGGAGCTATTTAACCTTAAAATTGTCCGTCCTTCTCCGGGGTTAGTAATAATTCCGTAGGGGGCAGGTGACACTGATTCAAAAATGCATATTAAATAAATATTTGTTCATTTTCTCAGTTAAAATATTTTCGCGAATATATATGTAACATATCGAGGAGTTTACAGACATTTGTGAGTCTGTTTTATCGCATCGACAAATAATATACAAATTTCCATTACTTCTTATGAGAACAATACAATGAATATCTAGACAAGTCACTGCTCATCATCATTCTTGCAAATCACGAGGGTAATGACGGTGACAAAATTGGACTTTAAGAAGAGTGTCCTGTATGTCAAATTACAACTCTCACCTGAAATATGTTCTTCAAATCAAGCGTAATAGTTGCTGACTGTGTTGTCCCCGAATTCCAGTACGTGTTTTCGTCACCATCAACAGCATATTCAACAGGGTGATTAGTCTCATTATTAAGTCTATAGACAGATTTATTTGTATAATCCCTGCAGAATATGCCATAGTTTAGCGAACCAGGAAGCAATGTTGGAGAGTCTCTTGGGCACAAACATGTATCTTGAAGGACAAGTTTCGGTGCTAGGGTTCCACTCGAAAGTTTCGTGATCTCTCTGAAAAAAAAAATACTTGATATTAGTATTTTGCGATAAGTCATGACTAACTTTTATACAGTTTGGTATATACAACACGTAAATGTACATAAATGCGCTGTCTGTGGTGCGTGAATAACAACGACATAAAATATATCTGACCTCAGGAACAGTTTAGTTTTCAATTTAATACAGGCAAATTCAGTGTCCTTGTGTAACACATAAAAACTTGAATAGGATCATGAAAGTTAAATCATTCTGTTCACATTAGTTTACTGTTGTATTCCTTCAAATGACTGTATCAAGTAAAAGCTGCCAATGAAATAATATAAATACGTCAAAACATAAGGCGATTCAATTTATCAAACATTTTGGAGCTAACTCGAAATCGCTTTATTCACCCTTTGCCTCGAGGTATTATACCAATGTAACTGTAATAGAAATAGCTCGAGAGTATGAAACATGAATCAGATTAAAAAAGCCCAACACATATTTAATATAAGCGTTATTTCCATAAACAAAACAAAAGCTAACCTGTCAGTCAGGCAATGGTTGTATATACGAGCATCGACCATCTTTACATACACAGAAGAATCTGAAAATAAACATAAAGTCCAGTGCAGTTCCAATACACGAAATCCTAAACAACAAAATAACACTAATGATGCCCTTTTCTCATCAGTTTAAGTTTAAACTTCTCTAACATAGGACTCATCATCTAATATATTTCCCAGACGTTGAATATATCATAGTTTTTCTCATTTAGTGTCACGTTTGCAAAGAGTTTTGTGACTTACAGCCGTATTATTAGTCTTTACAAGAATTTCTTCAATGTAGGTCTCAGTCAACGAACATGACATTGCTTTTTGTGTTTTCATATGCTTGATGCGAATGAAGGAGATAATAAACTTTTGGCTTCTGCAAACAAACCTTGACAGGGACCAACTACACAACACTCCTTTTAATTTTAAATATCTACCTTGATTAAGAGCAAATAAAACCCTTTCATCCTTACTAAACAAAGGTAAAGTTTGAATATGGGAAATAAATTAAATGTTTCAATAAAAATTTTATTTCAAAACAAAATATGTTGACATCAAACCAGTTCTTGCGGCAATTTATCTTGAACCGAATAATGCATATCATACATACATACATGCGTGCGTATGTATGTATGTATGTATGTATCTTACTTGTCTGCGGCCCAAACAATACGCATATATGCCTTGAAATATTCGGCACCTCTCCGACGAACTTGTTCGTACCATTAATATCAAGGTAAACTGCCTTTTGATCCGTCATCTGTCGATTTGAAGAATTAAAATGAAGTTAAATTTGGTACAAAATATAGACAGTAGAATTGTCCAATGTTTTGTAGATAGGACATTTCAGGCTTGATGGTCTATATTACTTACAGAGAAGCGGCAGAGACGCTGCTATTTACAAAACACCAAACTTTGGTATGTAAAAAAAAAACAAAAAAAAAACATTTGTGCCCTATTCATCCTGCTTAGGAAAATATAGCATTATAATTGTATTATAAAAACAAACTTGAAAAGGTTCACACATTTCTGAGGCGCAGAATTAATGTTCAAAATTCAAAGAGGAGTGTGTCACGAGAAATTGTCAACTTATGCGTTTTTATGTAACTTTGGAAGTGAAATATCTAGGAAAGTTAACTGAAATATGATATTTCACCCGTTAGTAAACATTCTGTGTCGCTTGCTTTAGCAATACCAAATATAAAATATCCAAGACCGACAGATTGCAGTAGGCGCAAAGGTATATGTGTGTGACTATTTTATTCTTGTAATTAACGAGATTCTGAAATATGTAGGTTCTGCAATGACCAACGGCTTTAGAAAGATTAATACCTTTTTTACATACATGAATTTGTATGACTTTATAACATTTTGCCTGTCTATAGGATATAATTATTTATTTGCATCCTGGTGCGGTTGTTGTGGCAAATATTAATCTTAATTATCCGGGTTCCAATGATTAATTTAAAATTCAACCGTAACATTTAATTCTCGCTCAAATTTTTGCCCCTGTGAATAACTATAAGAATTATTTTCTCTTGGATAAGAATTAATAGTAGTCAATATATGAGCAAATATTACCTGATCAGTGCTGTTGTTAACACGATCCATACGAACACCGCATGCTATAATTTTATTGATTCTGTTCTTCCATGATTCGCACCTTATTCAACTTTTTCTGTAGACAAATATACCAAGTAGTCCTTGCTTTTAAACGATACTCAAGCCATCAAGTTTTTATCTGAGGCAATTACAGCTGTCTCTTTTTCTAAATCTCAGAAGAATTATTGTAGAGAGCAATTTTCCAGTAACGAATAAAGACTCATTTGGAAACTCATCCCATTTTTGTTGTGGATGAGAAATTGGTGCGGAAAAAAGGCTAAGTTAGATGCACAGAAACAATGGAATAAATTCAACCTTCTTTCCCTAAAATAGCACATTACATTATGCAACTATATATGAAACATGATAACAAACTTTAAATCTCAACTTAAAGTCAACGAGGGGATTAGTTTTTTACTGTTATGAATACTTAATTTGCATTTTTGATAGTTTTTCTTAATTTTTCTTTATTTTTCATTTAGTGTTATTCATTACGCAACAATGTATGTTTGAACTGACTTTATCCAAAATCAAGTTCATTTTCTACTTGACCTGTATTATAAAGTTTTTTATAATTCTGTAAACAACTAATACATAGCTAAATATTTTATTTTTGTGTACGGGTTAACTATCAGGTTTTATTATTCAATGAGTCTACGACATTGTGTTTATCGCATCTTATATTCTAATTATAACTGAGATTTTATCTAGTAAACATTAAGACGCTTCTAGGATGTTATTTTCAATTAGGTGATAGATGTTTGTAATAAAAAATGCTAATTGGTCAAGTAGAAGACTATATAATCTTGTTTTTCTATAAATTATTCATTCGTACTTTAAGGTCTTACCAGAATCAATTGTATTATTATTGTGTCTGGAATTTTATTTATTCAAATTATTTATTCACTGAAAGCACAAAGTGCTCTTAAAATAACATTCTTGGAAATAGAGATTTGAATTTATAGTGAAGTTTCAAATAAGGATACATTCTTGGATTGTATTATTGTGATCCAACAAAAGAATGTATGCACATCATCACTACACGGGCTACCACAGGCACATCAACACTTTCGGCGTTGAATTTTATTTGGATTTCCACTAACGTTTAGTATAAATTGAAAAGAAAAGTTAGTCAACGAAACAAAGTAGGCCAAAACAAGAAAGATATATAATAGATGTATTGAAGATAATGGAACTCATTTCCTATGGTTTTGCAAACAGTCCATCTGGAGACCAGTTCCAGCTAGTCTTATCCACCTATCACCTCTGGTGGAACTCCGAATTGTACTGCAATATGATTCTATTAAGATACTGTCAGCTCAACAGTATATAATATTCCGAATTGGTTTTTTTATTTAAAAAGCATTGGAAGACAATAATAAATATGACTATTGAAACCATCACACCTTGTAGTTATAGGCTCTAATATAGGATTGCTATAGAAACAATCATAACAGGTATATTGGTTCGTGATTTGCAGCTCCCACATTCACTTTCAAAGTCACTGTCTACCAAGTAGTATATTATAGAATATTAATACAATTTTGTGGGAAACGTGGTGTCTATGTTAAGCACATTACTTCAATCGTCTAGGCACCTTTATGATCCAGTCGTGTTGCTATGACGCAAAAGACCAATTTAAAACAAAATATAATCTCGATCGTCATTTGACTTCCAAGATGACCAATGCATCACCATCTGATTGGATTGATTTGAGCGTGTGAGGGCTGATCATGCTAAATTTAGCTCTGAACTGCATGTGGCACATTAGACATGAGATGACACATGGGGGGGGTGCTTCAACATAGGACGTGCTGCAGTTAAGACATTTACACTGCTTATGTTTCTGCACTGCCTCTGCAATTCTCCTCAGCTCGTAGACTGTAGATCCAGTACTAAAGCAACTACGCTCGATGGAACAATAGTATACGAGATCTTTCCATGACTCCAGGTCAATGTTAAAGGCTTTCGAGGACGACTCGATAGCGTATTTCAAGCGTTTCATCTGAGCTTCCTGAGATCGCATTCTCTCCTTCAGCTCGCAGTAGATCTTCTTTGTCAATCGCTCGTCTAACATCCTTGTGACGCTTGCCTGAAGATTTCAGCTTTGATTTCATCAGTAAAGTGTGCATCCCTAGAATGTATGTATATATGAGAACATCAGTATCTGTGACATTATTCTGCCATCTGATTGTTATCAGTTTCCTGAGGCAACCTATATGACAATGATTCAGCTTCTTGGCATGACATGCACAGTCCAAGTTTCACATGAATACAGGAGCCCTGGCAACAGGTCGACCATTTAGACATTCGGTTTTGTTTGCACACCGATGCATCTGCTCTCCCATATATTTGTGTGTATTCTGAAGAAGGATATGCATACTTTGGCAATTGTAAGGTTGATTTTGTCATTGGGTGGACAGAATGTGAGAGTGTATTGTCCACTTCCTGGAGTGTTTGGTCATTCTCTATGATGTTTGGTTCTATGCATGGCTTTACTGGTGCGTGTTGGTACATCATATTGGTGTTCTTGATACTGAATGTGCGACAAAAATTGTCACAAGCTGTAGACAAATAGCCCTTACTCTGCTGCATGTCACAATCTGATTTGTCATTCAGTGTGCCGTCATCAGCAAATAAGAGATCCTGTTTTCCTTCGGTTTTAGAAATGTACGACGAATGTATCCTTGTACTCATAGTTCCTTTAATGTAAGAGTTCAGCCAGTTTCTGAGCCATGTGTGCAAACGTCCAGCTTTATATACATCTTTTGGTATAACATCTACTCTAGGTGCTTACTTATGTGGCAGCAGGTCATCAGCTTTGTCAGTTTCAGTCAGCACTGGAGGATCAGCAAGTGATACGTTGATTTGCACCTGGTACAGTTGAACACTGATAATGATTGATGTTTGATGCTGTCTTTGAATTGTTCTGCCCATCTTCAAAGTATACTTTATTTATCCGTGAGCGATGTTGGTCGTCAGTACTCAGTATCGGAAATGTTCCTGATGACTTTGTCTCTATTAGATTGTCTTCAGAGCATCATAGAATCGATTCATGTCATTCATATCTGCGCAGGACTCATTCTAACTTGCATTACTATTTACGCACGAGTCTTGCCAATCTATAACTTTTGAATTGATCAATGCTCTTAATGTTGTTGACTATAATGATGAAGCGCTGTCTTCTAAATAGTCGTGTTGGAACCGATATGTTTAGTTCAGTAGTCTCTCTATGTCAACATCGTTCTCATCAAATACAGAAGTTTACGTGTGGTGGAGGTGAGGGTTATGGGATGCAGCCGAGAAATGACCAGATTTCTTCATGGAGTTTGCATAAATTGTTACTGGTGAGCTGTACAGTTCTTCAACAAATATCTCTTTCAAATTCTCCTATATCAATTTGGAAACTTGAAGCTTTTGGAGTGCTTTTATGCCATGTGAATCCAAATACTGAGATTGGATGAGTCAGTGGTCAGTTACTCTGCACTTCTCATGACCTTTGTCACTCGGATATCCTTCCACTTTATTCTCCTGACGATGTCGTAGTCGATGCAATGCCACTGATTTAAACTCGGGTGCATCATAGAGTTCTTGGTGCGGTTTGGCAGGCGGAAAACTGCAATGGTGATTATGAGGTCGTGCTCAGTGTCCGTCCTCATAAGTAGGTGTCTGTTGCTGTTTCATCTATAAAAGCCCATTTTGCCAATGACGCCTGGCCATGTCTGGTGATCTGCGCCAATTCTAGCACTGAAGTCAACAAGGATGATGAATTCTGCGATAAAATAATCCATGTCATCACAAAATTTGTCCCTGAACTCACCTGGGTTGTCATGGTGATCCGTAGGCACTGATGATTGTTGCATGTCAATATCCACACAGTGGGAATTTCATTTGCATGAGTGGCATTCACGTTCTTTTGTAGATTTGCCAGATTACTCACAAAGTTCTTATATGATGGCAGATCCAACGCCAGCTGCGCGTGGCTCTTCTTTATTTCCACCACTCCAAATGTAGGTGTAGTTAGCTCCTATTTCAGTGAGTTGTCTTTACTCAGCTAGGTGAGTTTCTCCCATAGTAGCTACCTGGCTGTTGAATTTGCCCAGGTTTATGCCAGCTAGAGGTTTTCTTCTCTCTGGTCTCTCTGCTAATGTGCTGTCCATTAGTGTGAAGAGATACCAGGCATCGATATTGATAGGTGTTAAACAGTTATCTTTTTGTGATATTGAACCGCTAAGGTGAGATCCTCGTCCAATGCAGTACGATGCTCAGTATTAAGGTAAAGTAAGCAAAGAATATGACACTTTTCTTAGCTCTTTCATGATTAGGAGATAAGCAGAATTGTCACAAATTGTGCTTCTCAGTCAAACAACGAGCTACTGAGTTCTGCAGCTGTTTCGATCCAGCTAAATGTGACCATATGCCACGAGTCGTCGGAGGGCATGTATGCTGATACAGCTCCTTGGGGGAAAAGGATATATCATGATTTGTGAGTGAACGTTGCGCAGAGGCATCCTTACTCTCGTCCAAGGGGATTTCAATCTGTTTGCATGAGACGTCTGCAGGCCAGTCTAGTTGTTCTGGATCACCATCAAGTCCTTCTGTATCTGAGTTGATGCCCTGTGCTGTCCTCGCAACTCTTGACATCTACCTTCACAGCCAGGGATGGGAGTGGACGGATCAGCATATCCACTCGGCCGTCTGATCCACCAGAGAGGACATTTCGAGGGGTGGGTGGGCTGACCACTATGGGTCAATAGTCGCAGGTAGTATCGTCTACAGTTATTTACAGTAACAGGAGTAACCTGACCTGATTCTAATTAATACCATACTGAATATATGGTATAAATGCATGGAATTTGCTGAATAACGTATTAAGACATACTGAATATATAATATTCATGTATGGCATTAGTTGAATAAAGTATTAATACCGTACGATTCAGTTTGTTATACCATCAAAACTTAGTACCATGTTGGTCCTTTGACAGCTTCTATATTACAACATGTTAAGGAGTGTAAAGTGTTATACATTGTAAATCTGGAACAACGCCATCCGATGGAAAGGTGCCTTCATAAAGTTAGATGTATTCATTTATAAGTTGTTTGTAACAGAGACTTACCTACAGATGTACCACAAGTCAGTTTATTATTCATTAGTATGGATAGGACGCTGCTTTATTTAGATTAGTAACTTTCCATCCCAGTGTTTGTTCACTTTAATTTTTTTAAAAAAATAGAACACTAGTCCAAAAAATATAAATGGAAATCTAAGATCAACAATTTGTTAATAGGTCTGGTCTATTCTATTCTAAGCAAACGCTAGAAGAGAAGTTAATTTTATGCACCCTCCAGAACGTACTAATGTTACATGTTTGGTTGAAACTTAATACAATATTTATAATAGGCCCTTTCAAACTAAATACATGTTTAGATCCCTTTTTGTTTTTTGTCAATTATTTATTATAACCTTCCAAAACACTATTTTGATTTTGAGAATGGGGTCAAAATGATTGGAAACGTTTATTGCATTAAGCACGGATGGAATAATATTGTACAAAGATTTCTCTAGAACAGTCAATTTTGAAATACATATCAAGCAGATTTTATTAAAATCGTATAGGTAGTATGAGCAGTAGTGCCCCTAAAAGTGGCATCAATAATGTTTTAGAGTTATAAATTTTCTTGTGGCAGCAAGATGAGGTTATGTGGAACAAATGAACGGCTAAGATATTTATTTGTGGTGACGATGATAGTATCCGTTCCGAATGTTGTAGTACTAGAAGTAGTAGTAGTCAAATATTGTATCTCACCCGTAACACTATCAACGTCCATTCATCTCTATGTAAGGTCATGTCACCACTTTTCACTCCTATTTGATAATAACTTTCATTAATCGACACCAGTGTGTTACTGTTACTTCGCACTTCAAACAGAGTGCTGAAAAAAACTAATCATACGTTAGAGAAAAAATTATAATTTCAATAGATTTTACAATTTACAAGACGTGCATATGTCTATAGGCTAAGGAAAATGTTTTATTCAACCTTAGTTTATTAGTCTCGTTGACAATAAATATGTAACATTTATATAAACGACAACACCACTCCATCGCGCGATCTGAGAAGTGTGATTCAAAGGTCTATGGTGTTAGGCAGCTAAGAATGTTTTAATATAAGCAATTATCATGTCCGTCTATGTTCTTACACAATTATCAAGTCCGTCCTATGTACTTATCACTCATTGTTTTTCTTCCTCGTCAACGAATCTTAATTCAAATAAGGTTTTGTTAGTCATACAGAATGCTATCATCAAAATCGGTAACTATTCTTTGCGCAAACTAAACGCTCTGTAGCTGGATTCTCTACCAACAGTACTTCATGTTTAGGAAGGAAGCTTATGAAGAGTAGTTTCGTACTGTAAAATAACAAACAACATCAAATTGAGAAATGTTGATAACATTCACTCTGTAATATTGTAAATGAAGACACCCTTTTCAGATCTTATTAGGGGTTTTTCTTCATAATAATGATGCGGATATAAACACTTCATGGCAATGTGGAAATTCTCATTAGTAAATTTCCATACCTATGGCATCTGCCGAAAACTATTTTTACATGTCCATACAATTCATCTCAAGAAAATGTACTAATATGCAAATTTAAACATTCTTATGAAGCGCATTGCGTGGCTGTTCCTTTAAGAGATGGAGCACCTCCAAAAATGCTATAACAACGGATACCCAGAAGAACCGTCGTAAACATTTAAGGAATTATTCTTGAATAACAAAGGTTTGAGTTTCAGCCAGCACAACAGGAAAACTAATAAGTATATTCAAAAATGCGTCAATCTTAGCAAATGATTAAATGTTGCCTTCATTTAAAGAACAATCATTTTCCAGATAAAATATAAATCGAAGCTGCCATATGGAAAACTTCTGCTATGTGAAACGCAAGTGCCTATTTACGATTTTCCAAAAGTACAGATTCACCGTTCAACATGACCTTTAGAAAAATTATTAATTAATAACACAAGCTCAGTTATCAAGGTACATGGTCATCTTTACACAGCATTTCTTCCCCAGGCATGCTTGAGTTACGTGTAAGTATACCGGAAAGTTGCTTCTTTCTGTGACTAATAAACATGTGTATCTATTATGCATGGTAACAGTATTGTCTATCGTCTGATCCACTCCTTATCTTGCACGGAAGCAGTAGTGTGCATTGTCTGAACGCTGCATTCCTTATCTAACTTGCATGAATGTAGAAGTGCGCATATTCTGAAATGTGCATTCTTATCTCGCATGGAAGTAGTAGTGTGCATTGTCTGAGCCATTCCTTCCCAAAACCAATGATTTTGTTGCTATTGTTTTACTTACGAGTGAGTTCTTTGCGCCATCTAGCATCTTCGAACTAAAATCTTACTACCAGATTCTAACCAGGTCGTATAGTTTGGCTTGTTTAATTTTTAGTAACCCTTATTTTGGGGTTTACGAATAATATTGTTCGGAGTGCTTGATAACAAGAATAACCTACGACGGGGGTGTGATAATTAGACTCGCTTTATAAATTGTCAGAGTGCTGTAGTGAGCATGGTTTAAAACAATCATTGTACTTCACCAATCGGATTCGCCATTTTTTCATTACCTTGGTAAATCTTGTTTGAAGTATTTATTTATTTATTAGAAAAGCCGCAGAATTATGTAACGTCATTATCTCACTCTTCCATGTTTCGTACGACAGAATGCATCTTCAAGGCCTTAGTTTAGAAGGTGAGAGATCATAGAAGCTGGTACTTCAGTTAACTATTATCAACCAAACCATTAAATCCGTTGCGCCAGAAACTCTTACTTTGTATATTATAATCTACTAATTATCAATTGACAAAACTTACACCAAATAAATAAAACCTAAAATATGTCATATAATAAATGATCAATATATACACTATCTGAGAACTTCACAGACAATATGTTTAGAAAGAAAGAATAAAAGGACAACTAAATACATTTTTTTAAAGTTTCATGCTTAATTGTATACGTGTCTGGGATACTCTTCGTATTTTGCACGTTGACTCCATTTCTTCTGAAATATGTCGGTCGAGTTAAAACGTTTTATCTGCATATGTGAACACCTAAGTGTTTCATTTTGAGGATTTAATTTTTCACACAGTAGTTTTGCCATTTTTCATCAAATATGCGTAACAATGCTTAGTACAATACATTCCTCTTTAAACCATTGCTTTTTATCTTCTCTGAATAAATCTGAGGTAAATCTGGGATGTCTTTACTGGATTTTGTGTTTCCTTCCGTCTTTAGCATCCTCTGGGTGGGCTTGATTACCACACTTTTCTAATCACCGTAAATATGGCATGGAACCTTTACTTAATCTTTACAGGCTTTGAATTTAATGACCGACTCTCGGTCATGCATAATTGTCTATTGTCTTATCTTAGCATAATAATGTGTGTACCGGTGTTTTTGCTGGGTTTAGGGACTTATATACTTTTGTCCATTCTGTTGGTCTATCTAGCTGGACACAATTTCTAAAGATCTTTCTTTGCTTTTTGTAGCCATCTTTTACTGGAACCGTCTGAATCTTTTAATTTCAGCTAAACGGTATTTCCTTTCTTTGTTTTTTTCTTTGGAGGGAGAGGGGTAGCCATCTTTACTAGAACTGTGTTAAAAACTACTAACATATCAACATGTTATTTACTCGTGTTTTATTAGCCTCGCCTACATTAGGTATATCTCTTCCACTGTCAGGCAAACATTGATGTAAATACTAGACTCATCTTCAAATTTACTAATATATTCAATTTATTGTTCCTAAAAGACAATGCCCTTTCCATCCTAATAAGACTGTTCTTATTTGTTTTGTTGATGGAACCTATGGCGGTCATTTTCGCTATCGTGTTCTATTCAGCTTTGCAGAACCTTTGCCGTTGTTCTTTGCAAAGGCTCAGCGGATAGATTATTTCACTTTATGCACGTTTCCTCTACGTTCGAATTCCTCCTGAAATTCCTCTTGACTTTTCTAATTTTCCTTTGAAGATACTTTCAATATTATCTCTTAACAGTCACTAAAGTAAAAACCTTCGACGTTGTGCTCTGCTTTAAACTCTGATACGTTGGATACAGCTTTGCTTTCTTTCCTGTTGTGTTCTGCTTTATTGTAGTTGATCTTCAAGTGTCCTTTTAAATAAGCAATGAATAATGACAGAACCGTCTTCTTTCTTCTTAAGTTTACGAATTTGTTGTATTAACCTGAAGTGAGTAGTTATCGGAACATTAGAAGTCACTATTACCAAAGAAGTGTATGAAACAAGTGTCAGATACATTATAAATTATTTCTAGGACGTTATAGAATCTTGCGAAAATTATGTCCAACTGTATCAACATCAGATACATTTATTTAATTGTTCATTTTGCTAGCAATTGGTTTTTTCTTATTTTTAAATATAATTTTATGCGAATTCTCATAGAATGAACATTTGCTATTCCTCCACTTTTCCACTAAACTGTTTTGTCCTCTTGGTGCTTTGATATTTCCTTTACATTCAGCTTTTCCTTTATGAGGGAAAGGTTTACAAAACATTTATCCATCTGTCTGTCTTTGAAAATTCATTTGATAACTTTGGCGCACTGGACTTTCTACAAGACAATTTGATAACTTTCCACTATGACACAATATTGTAAAGAATAACCTTTGTTTCATCGACCATTTCGACACGTATGCATATATTCAATGAAATTATTCCAATAAGGATTTGTTTCTCACTAAATTCAGAGTTAATTAGTTGGTGACATTTAGCTGCTTTCAGTTCGTGCTTATTCGTAAATTTTGGTGACTTTAGTTCCTACTAGTTACTTATTGTGACGTTCAGTACATATTACTGCTATTAGTAACCTTAACTCGGTACCTACTAATAACTTCATCCCGACTTAAATTATTAATGTTTAAAGGAAAAGTGAAATCTTTGGAACATGTCAAAAGCAAACATCCCAACGATAGAAATTAGTTAAACAAACAAAAAGCGACAAATTATATGCGTGCATTTACACAAGCAGAGAAAGACTGGCTAGATAAAAGAGCCCAAAAGCTGTACTAATACTGATGAACGGATTATCGTCTAATTGCATCTATTCATTAAATCTTGCAATTGGTGTAAATAAAACTATCCGCAACACATCAGTGGGCATTTTAGAAACCTATTAGTATTTATCGCGGCTCTTGAGTTCCGGTCAGCTGAAGGACCCTTTCGGCAATATGTACATAATATTCCCGTATCAAATCCTGTTTGACAACTTCTAAATAAACATGAATTAACACAATTCTGCCCTTATAATTACAACGAATTTCTTGGCTTCATAGAGCTCTTCTATTCGAAACAACAAACCTCTCTGATGCAACTTCCGCTCATTTGTTCATATGAAAGTTTCAGTTGCTTTTAGCCATATGACTCGACTTGAACTTCTCTGGATTTTGGCATGCGACTCTCACGTGATGCAAGAACGTAGGAATCTATTTAGCTCGTGAGTAGAGGAGAATAATAGCCAATGATATTTGCTTGCTTTGTAGTGCTGGTTTCGGTGAAACTGATGAAACACGCATAATTTACATTGAATATTGCCCAGAATACTCTCAGTCAATCCGTCTATTATGGAATTTCGCGATTTTCTTACGTCAAATGTCAGATTTCAGGGCCCTCCAGTCGAGTCACACGATCATGGCAACAAATGCTATTAAACTTGATGCAGTATGGGAGAAGGAACCAATACTTCGCACTATAAGTCGTTGTCCACAGATTAGTGGCTCCAGACGTGCATTATCTATGATCCACCGGAAGAATGGCATCGGTTCGATATGGATTGCACGGAAGACCTTCAGCGTGTGATGGCTGCTCGAAACCATTTATCGATTATCAGAAAAGTGTTAGATAGAAAGCGTGTCGCCTAGAATTTCGAATCAGACTAAACTTATAAAAAGTCACAGAGACCGCTCATACTGACGAGTGAGGCTGGGCCATCGATAATGTCAGGGCCCTCCTTGGTGAGTATCCGAGACCATCTGCGTCGTGAGCTCGACGTTAAATTATTCTTCCGTTTCTGGAGACACACGCATATAACACCGTCGCCAAGGTCAAACTCGCCTGTGCCGTGTTAAATTTGGTGAGCACACATTTTCACACGGCCTACGCTATCGTTGATCTGTGGAACGTCTGCGGCATGATCCCGCATATCGTTTGACCATATGGCTGAGATAATAGCCAATGCTCAGCCGGAGGTCTTTTCGTCAGGGTAGGTCATCAGCTCATCACAGAGGGCGACAACTCTGTAGGGTCTTCTACGGCGTTGAGGTTGGGGTTCTTACATGTCAAACACCATCGGGAAGATGCTGGCAGGCAATTCAGAAAACTTGGTATTTATTGTTCACTTTGAACGCTTGCTCTACAGTGCTCTGGCACGGGATGCAATTCGCAGGGATGATGTAGGTGTCTTGCTTTTCCACAATCCTGCAAATTCACTCGAGCTCTCGCACGCTGTATAGAAACACTGTATGGAAGAGGATCGCGTCATATGGCGAGATGTTGTTGGCTGAAACGTCTCCACGTCTTCAGCGTCCAAGAAACATGTGCATCCTCATGGCATGAAGGCCTACATATAGCATCTCGTCGCAGATGTAATCCCATTGCAAAACTACGAGCAGCAGATAGCATGCAGTCATATCCCATCTTATTACAAGACTCATTTCTCGGTATCAAATATAGGCTAGAAGTGGGGTCGCTGACATCTATTCTTTTTGTTATGGCCACCGTCTCACTGCGCAGCTCTGTGATGTAGCAATTCACGCCATCTTGAGGAATTTCTTTTCATAAGGCGTGCGATCTCAGAGTCATCCAAATCACCGTCAATATTCAGTAGTTACTGCTGCCAAAGAGAGGTCAGGTTATGGGAGCGTGGAAACTCCTAGAAGCTCTTGGTCGAATACGTTTACAAGAGGATGCCAAACCTAGTCAACGCACAGGAGGCCCACCTTGCACCAACACCACTGTTCATTTAGTCGAAAGCTAAAGCAGGTGCTCACGAGCTTTCCGGAGCTAGACCGTCGTATAGATGCAGTCGGGTCGCTTACCCACCTCAGTGTCAACTAGGGCTACGACCAATCGGTATAAGAGCACAAGCATACCATCGAGAATCAGTCGAAATATTGGTCTATAAAACTTCGAAGAGAGTTCGTATCTGAAATGGTAGACGACAACGGTGAGGTATGGCACCATCTCATGTTCACATATGCATGTAATTTTCTATGGAGTCTTTGTACAGCCGCTCCCGAAATGGATTTGATGTAGCGATGGCTAGTCAAACCTATCTTTTACCTTGGTTCAGAATGTTGATATCTTATACTTTTGCCGGAACCTGCGAGATTGCTCTGAGAAATACTCTAGTGGGGTACAAGCTTGCCAACAGCAATGTAGGAAATGCATACCTTTTGGGCGTATTGCAACGTTTTCCTCGAGATCAGATCATGGGAAACAGAATATAATCTATTTTCTTGACCTCGAAAAGGTAGAAGCGATGCGACCTGGTTGGGTAGTCGGTTACACTTGTAGATGCCAGTGGGAAAGGACTGGCAGCTTCCACGTGATGAGGATATAGGCCCTGACAACATCAATTCCATAAAGTCTTGGCGGACATCCACCACTTACTTACTGGCCTGCATGCAAGCCATAAATGGCGCAATTACAGCGTTGTCTGAACTGGCCAAATCTTGTAGGTATCCTCAAGGTACTAGTGCATTGACTCTTCCATTGAACTTTTACCTAGTCACACTCGGACAACGACTCGAAGTAGCTGGTGGATTAGAACACGAAGTTGGGTTGACGTTTTCTTTGGAGAAGTTTGATTGAAGATCTTCAACGCTATTTTGAGAACTTGGCGGTCTATTTCAATTCTTTGATGCAACTCAAGTAGAGCTCCAAGTTCGTCTACATATTAGTCATACAGATATAATGTATGCTCAAACTTCTCTTGAACGCAACCAAGGAAATTCATTTAGCAGCTGCTGTAATTCCTCCGCCTGTCGCCGTTGTTCATCGGAATTGTCGTTATCTGCAAAGACTGGGCGTAAATGCATTGCCTCCACATGGCACGCATAATACCTAAATCGCTTTACAGCTCTTTCCGCACCCCTTACATGAATGTCCCAATCTCCTCTTTCCTTCTGGGCCTATGCGTGTGAATACATACTAATACATCTCTTCCGATATTTCTCCGTTACCCAAGTGTGATCCAAGCGCAGATGTTTTCAGTTTTATCCGTGATGGATAGACTGATTATCTGATGCATATTAATATATGAAGGTAGTTTTGCATATTATTATTAGTAGTAGTAGTAGTAGTAGTAGTAGTAGTAGTAGTAGTAGTAGCAGTTGTAGTAGTGGTAGTAGTTAATTTTACCTCGAGTAAGTTCCATTGTGTTTTACCCAAAAGGATATGGTCCATGAAGTCCCATCAAACGTAGTATTCTTCGTATGTGTGCAGTTTTCTCCGCCAAATGTAATATTACCATTTATCGGTTTAGCTACAGTAGGTATACCAGAAACAGAAATCGGTCCACACTCGTTGATGACTGCATTAAATAAGGGTTTATCGTATCCACTATCGGTAGAATCTGTGACCTGACAAGTATCATTGCAAAAGAAGTCTGATCCACTCGCACTGCACGTATGTGACGTACTAATGTTAGAGAACTGAGCCAAGTCTGTCCAGATTGCAGTTGTAACACAAGAAATAAATACAAGTACCACACCAAAAGTTGTTTCCATCGCTAAACGCAAAATATTAAATAATAGTTAAACAACAAAACTGCTCATTAATATTCCATGTATATGTATGCTTTGTATTAAGGCCAATCCATAGATAGGAAAACATCTGTACGAGGAGCTGAATCAAGTAAGAACAACGTAATCTTTACTTTAATATTTTAGTCCCAAACACTGAATTCATTTAAGATATCACAGCAATTTCAGCTCATCTTGAATAGACAATTCATGAAATGTTGCATATGAAATGGCTACGTGATCTGTAAGCAACATCGTTCCAGGAGGAAGATATTTTTCCTAAGTCCAAAACTACAAAAGGATCTTTTCCCCCTTCTCAATGACACATTCAACTTCCGAGAAGCTATATTCACTTGAAACGGTTGATTACTCCCTGAGTAGAGAAGTACAAGATTCTTTTATCTGAAAAAAAAAAAAATAATAATAATAATAATAATAATAATAATAATAATAATAATTCGTGTTGAGACCAAATCGAAGTGAATCTAAGACATTCTTTTGTAACCTGAAGGGAAGTGATTTTCGATCGGTGGCTTAATATTAACAAAAGCTATGTTAGGGTTTGCCCCTAGACAAGGAAATCCCAGTCAAGGGCTTATATTACTTTTCTCTCTACGAGGCTGTATAGTTTCTAGCGCTTGAACACAATGGCTGAGACGACCTAACTGAGACAACGAGACTGAGATAAGAAAAGTAAGGTTAGTTAAACAGCTAGATTTCTCTGACGCATGGGTGAGAATACGATATATTAGCTTACAACAGCTTACAACGTGACCTATATAATTTGTGTTTGCAGGTAGTACAGTTGAATGTTCATTGGAAGTTAGATAAGGTCTTGATAGGGCACCTGCTAGATACATTTATAAAGACATGAATACTTTTTTGTTACACACTATACCAGATATAAGCTTGGGAGGTTTGTTTTCCTATCATTGTCGTTCTAATCGCTGTGTAATAAAAGGCTCAATGCATGTTATATGATTGCGATACAAATATTATATTCATTTTAAGAAGGTACGGCTAAAAGGACGAAAAATAAAGATTTTCACTGATTATATGAAACTTAAAATGGATGGTAAAATATCTTCAGTGGAACTGTCTGTTAGTGACTTGTCATGACCATACTATCTTATCAGAGTGTGCAAGTCATTTGACTGATTTCTTCTTCACGGTGTACACCTGCACTTTAGTCATTGCGCCATATGTTTTGGCCACGTGACTGTTAGTGAGTACAACAGAAACTATGCATTGCAGCAATAGTTATGATAACTGGTAGGAGTACCTAGACTGCATTGTGGTCATTCTTAATATGTAAAATATTTCATAAACAAGGCCTAGAACAATAATTAATTTTTATTAGTTTCTAAAACTTCAATTGAAATTGACTAAATCCTAAACTTTTCAATTCAGGACTCAGGAAAGCCACTCGTCCTTTTGTCGTGACAGGGTAATATTGACATTACAGAGGAAAACTTTTTTTTTAGTCATCTCTGGGCCAAACTGATCCAAATTCACACACTGAGAACAAATCGATGTGCGTTAGATACAATCGCCATTGCTTAATAGTAATCGTGCGTCAATCATACATTATTTGTGCCTATTCTGTCTACTTGTCAGTTCAGAACATGCTATGTTATTATGTTTCAACTAGTTTAAAGATTTGATTCCTGTAGAAACAGCCATGTAAAGTTTTACAAACACAACGGTTTTTGTGTTTTATTCGTTGGTCTTGTCTATGTTTTGTATTTGCCTTTGAAAAAGACTCATTAAGAGTCGAAAGCGTTCAGTCTAGTTCGATTCTAGTTTTGCACTGTTCGTTGACAGTTTATTGCATTTATCTAAATCAATCCCTGACACACGTGATCCCTTGCTGGATCCAGTGCACTTGAAGTGACTGTTATTCGTCATATGATTTGTATTCATTATATATATATATATATATATATATA
>JAECUM010040836.1:0-40094 GCA_016617855.1 Megalonaias nervosa
TTTTTACGGAGGTGCTTTCTTTGTCTTCTTTTTCTGAAAACTTTTGCACCACTTCTTCTCGGTTTTCATTCTTGTTCTCTTCTTTTGGGAAACTCTGAAGACTATTGTCCTTTCTCTTGGCAATATGAAACTTATCTTGACCTTTGTCTCTCTTTTCTACTGTCGTTCTTGCTTGCGACGTTGTTAGCATTCTGGCGTCCAATGTCATGTATCCTGACAGATATAACAAGTATCTTGACTTTTATCTCTTGAGAAGGAGAAGTAAGTCGTCTTATAAGAAGTAAATTACTTGTGACGGTTGTAAGTTTCTGATGGTAACAGTGTTCTTGTATGCTAAATCCCTGAACAGAAGGGTAAGATGTGTTGACTCTTTCATCTTGACTCGTTGAATGATGACACTTGCCACATATAAATATATTGCCTGTTGATTGTAAAACAACGTCCAATACAGATTGGCAATCATGATTATGTGATTGCAGCTTTTCAGGGAAAAACGGGAAGAAATTAAGAGGCAACAATGCCTTATCGCATTACGCACGAGTGGTAGCTCAAATCGAAGACGACACAAGTGAACTTGAATCAACAACCGCCACGTCTTCCCCAAGAGCAGGAGAGACAACACCAATACAAGGTTGTTGGGGAGGTCCCGAGAAGTATTACCACATACAAGAGACACATAAACGCACTTTCAGAAAATTTAGAACCACTGCTTAGACCAACACGATTAAATTTAGAGTCCGAGTCTGAAGTGACGTTCCAGAAGTAGAAGGTTTCATCACCGATTTGTGGGAGTCCTTGTAAAGAGAAACCGAAACGCAAGATCAAAACCTTAAGAAGACGGTCTTTTGAGACTCTCCATTCATAACTACCGTTTGAAATTACTCGTCTTGACAGAGTTTAACACCACAGTAGAACTTATACCATCTAACATCATCGACAAATTTTAACAGGTCCAACAATCTAACGCCGAGTTTCATATCACCGATGGAGACGCCACCCTTTGCATGACCCATGTCTTTCCCCGTGAAGTGATCGGGGACATAAAAGTGTTAATGGTGGACTACACTCGCAGTACCAAACGCAGCATCGTCCAAATTAACAACTTCGAAGACATGTTTTGTTTCGTCAATGCTATCCTCGTTGGTTGAACGAACATGAAGAATGGAAAAGAACCTAGAAAAGCATTCGACAGTCGGACAGAGCCAAACAACGAAAGGAAGCTGGAATCCCGTTACAACAGGCAGGCAGAACGAAAGAGACCGTGTGACATTCCTGAAATGCAGCATATTCAAGACGTCTTGGCTCTACGATATACATTAAAAGTACACCTCTGGTGCTTCTAGGACCCAATTTCCCACACCTAACATACAATCACGGGTATCGTCATGAAGAACAGTTCGATGCCATTACGAGTGTCACCAAATTTTTAGGATACCAATAGTACAGCGAAAAATGTGACCAAAGATGTTGGAGTGGTGAATAATAAAGTCACTACGGGGACAGATGCCGCTAATGTTCAGCGTCCAAACCCCATATTCCCGAAGGAAACGAACTAATTGGTCTTCTTGTTAGCGAACCTTTGTCAGTTTTTAGTGTTAGGAACAACACCACATGACACAATGTTGAGAGCAATAAAGTGTTTGCCAAACGATTGTACTCTCCCTGTGGATACCTCATTTGCACCAATAACCCCCAAACACACGTTTGTCCAGGAAAGAAAATATGCCGTTGATTTGACCAAATCGTACACTTTGAACATCAGTGTTACATCTCAAAATACGCAAACACCAGGAGAAAGACTTGAAGACAAAGAAGACAGTTTCACAACTGGATTTCATATTTTGTTTCTGACTGTATGCAAGAGGCCGGTCGTGACATTCCTAAGTTATTGACTTATTTCTTCTTAAATACTATTCAGAACAGACCGAATTCACAAAACGTTTTGAATGCCAGAAATGGCCAAAGGGTATTTTCCCTCATCTTTTCAATATCGAAGCCAATCAAAACGCTGTTGCCCAGCATTCTGCCTGACGCTCAAAATTACGACCCTGTCAATATTCACACCGAGCAACGAGAAGCCTTCAATGCTAGGTGACACACTCACGCTTCAAACCCCTGTGACTTTCAGGAAGAAATGCTAACGCATTGCCAATACGATGTGTACCTTTTACGCCGTTGATGTGAAAAATGTCGACAATTATTTCTGGGGCACGGAGGTATCGATCATTTAAAGGTGGCACCTACCATTGCAAAAGCGTGCTCATTACTGCACGGCAATAAATTCATGCCCACGAAAACATTGGCCATCATACCTTCTCAAACTTACCTCTCCAGTGGTGGCCTTCAATACTGCCAATGATCTGTGTTGGTTACATTACTGGTGGGAAAGGAAGACAAATAGATCGAACACGCCAGAAACGGGTAACAAAAGAAAACTAGAACTCTTTCGATGGATGGTTGGGATTTGTAACATCGACCTGATAGCCCTCGCCCAGAAATCCAAGGGGATGTACGAGTACCCAGAAGACAAGATCCTGAGTTTTGATAGATGTGGACCCAAAAATTGCGGATATTGACACCGAGAACTGCAAAAATTTCATGTGTTCTTGTCTGCTTATTACGATTGTGCTAGTCGATTGAACACGTGTTTGGGAAATGGCCTAATGATAGGAAGAATTACCCACTCACAACTTTTTAGCTAGAATAGGATTTGTCTACTTGGGAGAAGACGATAAAGTGAAGTGTTTCGTTTGTGGTGTGTCACATTGTGGTGTGTACATTGGAGTATAAAGTTTCTGCAAACCTGGACAATGCCAAATGGTCTCCGCGCTGCCACAGCCTTCCGTTAGTGGGACCCAAGTAATTTCATCTTCATTGTTTGCCTTTGGAGATAAGAGAACGCAATTACATGGGCATTGGCAATATACAATGAAAAGCAAAGATTAATTACATCCATTACGACACAAACGTTTTACCCAGTGGTAGCTGAATGCTACAAGCGGATTAATTCTTTAGAAAGTGTTCAAATGGTCAGACATTCATGAACTATCCACGAATTTGAAGATTTGGAATGTAAAAGACTTCTGTTTAGCAGTTGGTAATCAGAATTCCAGAGGACACGCCAAGGGATTACAAAAAAAGTTTGCGAAAAGCATTGCCTCAAGAAGAGGCTTCTTCATTGAGTGTAGAAGGTGCATTAGTGACTGATTCTAATTGATTAACTTCTCAACGAATACCGAGTGGAAAAAGGTAAAACTATTACCTCCAAATTAAGAACATTCCCGCGAATTACTAAGGACATCCAGTATCTGCCTAGCGTAGATACAAAAGTTTAGCTTGCCACGGCCTTTATCTGTAGCGTTGCAACAAATTAACCCATGTAAGAAACAATGGTAGAAGAACCCGATACAGCGGAATTCAGGAGAGTGATATCATTCCCATCGAACAAATGAAAGACAATTCTTAAATGAAATATTAGAGACAATGCATGATGTAAAGACTAATAGAACATTACACTGTGTCCCTAGAAATCCAGGGGTGGGGACACTTTCATCGTGAATGATTTACACTGACTTATTTATATATCGTTATTTTGATTTTGATTTATATCTTATTGATATACTTAGTCATTTGGCTCTTTTGTAATTTCGTGTTTTAAATTCTTAAAAGTGTTAAATTCTTGAAAACTGTAAACGTGTATTAATGATATAATATATATATTGTGTCGTCAATGTAAGTACAGAACAGAGCAGATATGCTGCAGAGTTTACTGGATTTATCCAATCAACAAGAGCTACACCTCTAACTCTACCTCTTTCTGTGATAACGACTTGCTATACTTAGCATTTGGCAAATTATTTTAAACTTGCACAGACACTGAACTTTACACGTGTCACGAGAAAATTTATATCTGAACTTGGCCATTTTCAAACAACATACAATTGCAATTTTGCCATAAATCTTTACTTCATAAAAATCACAAATTTAATTCGTTTGAGAAACAAGCTGCCACTATATAGTGCATCATTTTTCTCTCTACCTATCTGAATATGTATATGTCAAAATGTGTAAGTATGAAACAATTGTGCCAGTTTCAAAAGACTAACCAGTAATATTTCAGGTCAGTATTTAGTGTGGCAAAAGAAGGATACAGCGCACGAAACATAATTACAAATGCACAATATCATGTTTGCAAAGCAAAGGTAAAATGCCAGAGAATATGGATTGACTATTTTGAATTTAGAACAAAACAATGCGTCATTTATTGTCTGTGACTTCATTGTCATTTTTCTAACGCCTCAGCTTTGAATATGCTTCAGTCGCTCTTGACACAGTAAGAAAATCTGACATGTTTTCTACGCCTGACCACTATTCTGCCTACCATGAATTTAGAAGAAAACAGTTGGTCACTCATTGTAAGTGACTTCATTGGCTGTCTAATATTTTCTACCGCCCTAGTTTTGAATTGGTTTCTATTGCTATTAACACTGTGAGATCATTTCATGTTTTTCAGCGCCGGAACACTAGTCGCTTCACACACCCCTCACACAACAACAACCAAAACTTTTGCACTTACAAAGTTCAAATATGCTATCACTGGAAATTATGTTCGTCTTATTGCAAAATGTTTGGGTGCAAAATTGTGTCAGAACTTTACATCGACGTTTTCGAAAGAAGTATTTTAGCAGACTATATATCCGTTTCACTCCTGTGATATTTTCCAAGAAAGAGGATTTTTTCTAATCGAATTGATTTGTTTAGAATGGAATGCGTGAAATTCATTGGGAACATATACTATAAGTGCCTTGATAAATTAAAAGTATGAGTACATTATTTTCTCTTTCTGTTCTATTAAGGCGCACGCTTTATAAAATTACGTAAATTGAAAGTATTATGGTATATGCTGGCCGAATTAAGATCAAAAACATTGTCACAAGGCACAAAAATGTTACTTTAGTTTTGTAATTTTGTCAAACCCTTATAGCCCTAAAACATTGCAGAACGATTCTTCTTCAATTGGTAAAAATAAATCTTGAGTTTCGTTGTGTTTGCGCATGTCAGGTATCTTAGCTGTGTGTATCGGTAATTAGTCCTATTTTGTCACGTGTATTATATCAAACCTTGAGATTAGATCTGCTTTTGGATGTCAAATATCTTAGATTTTGGTATGAGTAGTCCTATTTTGACGCTGTAATTTGTCACGAGAAAAGTTCTATTAGATCTACCATTTTCCAAATACGAAAGTAAGCACGCACTAAAAAAACAGGCCTTCTGCTTAACCGTATAAGAATAACATTCATACAACCCACCCTTTTCTACACTCTCATTCTAGAGCAAAACAGGCCTTAAGGATAAAATATAACAATGTTTTCCTTTTTTGCATTCAGTTAATTTAAGACTGAGATAGAACAAGATATTTACTTTGCTGATGTTTCCTAGTCCTTTGTTTAGGGAACTTTGTAACATTGTAACCTCAAGGTGTGTGCTGGAAGAACTTAAGAGCTCTTTAATTTTGGAGAAGGTGTACTGCAAAATGTTACAGCATTCAGTTCACAATGAACATAACACTACTTATTTCTGAAACTGAGAAACTAAAAACTTGCCAAAAAATACATTTTCAACATTGAATTTTGTCGTCTTCAGAAACTCATAAACAGGTAACCAAATGTAAATTACTCTTTGTCCCATTTTTTTTTTTTTTTTTTTTTTTTTTTTTTTTTTTTTTTTTTTTTTTTTTTTAACGTCCTCTATGCTCTCTTTTTTTTTGCCGTCTCTCTCTATATACAGTGCAATGTTTGCAACATAATGTTAATTTTCTGTGTGTATATCTTTCTGTTACTCTCTCAGAACAATATCCAGACTAGAGTGCCGTACGTCTGCAGTCACACAATATAGTAGCGATTTCAATTGTTTTGTATGTCGCAATTCCTTTTTATACAAACCGTCGCCCCATACATCAGCATTTTCAAACTTTGTGTAAGTCAAATTTTTAAATGCTAAAAGAATTGTAGTTTCAAAACGGAAACTGATTGTCAATATGTATCGTGGGGTGAAAAATGTTACATTTTAATGAATATTTAGCTTGATAATAAATAAGTAATGGTTTGCACTGCAAGTCTTGAATCTTGAGAGAAACATTTCAAAGATTTGGTCAGCATAGATGATTCTTCCTGCTTAAATCAAATGTATAAATGTATAAAATCTAATTTATCCCTCTGTTAATATCATGTTCATTTCTACAACATAAAAATAATCTCTCTCTCTCTCTCTCTCTCTCTCTCTCTCTCTCTCTCTCAAATATCCACCACTTTCCTTATGAAATCATCATCATCATCATCGTCATTGTTATAATAATAATAATAATAATAATAATAATAATAATAACCATATTTGTATGGCCTGTAGCTAACTTGTCTCAAGAAACTCATTTAAAGGGTTACCTCTCTGTTGGAATGAATCGATAGGTTGGGGAAACCTGTTACTGTGTTTATTTTATAAGATTGTATTGAGTACAGTTTACTCACAATGACCATTAATGTAGCTAGTCAAAACAAACTATTCGAGTGGCAGTAAACTTTAACCACTGTTAGACTTCAGTAAATAAATCACTGTCTTTTTATACTATGAATAAACACCCGCACATTCGCACACGCACATGATTCAAACATTACGGGGACAAATGATTTAAGTTTTAATTCATCTGGCAATCGTGGAGTAGTATATCTTTTTTTATGAGATGTGAGTGACCCTGAAAATGACGTTGCATGTTTGTTTATTGATGTTTTTGACAAATCATGGATTTACCATGATGAGCATTACTTGACTTAAGCCCCTACAAAGACCAAGTCCTATTTTTCTCCTGCTACTGTTAATGCTTTGGTAGTGGTAACTGCTGCTGGTATCTCAATGATAGTGAATGCGGATGTTGTGATGTTTGGGTTAGAGTGCCTGGCATTTGAATATATCTTTCCAAGACATATATCATGGTAGTAAGTGTAGAGACACCCACGCTCGCAATGGAGGTTGTTGTTCAACCCGAACCATATTTTGTACGTGAAATGATCATGGACCATCACTAAAAATGACTGACACAGATGTTTGGTAGAGACGGATTTATGTGGATAGACAAGTCTGTCTGAAGAGGGTCTTGCTGTGCGGCCCCCCTGTGAGACGAAGTTTAAGTTAAAGAAGACTACCAGTGAAATGCTGATTAGGTTAACTCGATTTGGTTAACAAACCCCAACGGCCTTTCTCAGGGCCATCACATTTCTAGAAAATATAATAACCACTTTGCCAAAAGTTTGTTTTTAGTATGTGTGAATTACCACACCAAAAAGAAGTCATTTCCTCTTTCAAGTGTGTTTGTTTTATTATAAGGGAATAGTAGTGTGTATAAAAGCAATTGGTACTCTTGAGTGTGTTAGTGTAACAGCTTGTGTTTTTAGGTTTGCTATTTGTATTTGTCTTTCCAGAACAAAAAGTTCTCTCCCTTATCAAATCAGTGCTTGTTTATACGAGGGAGTAATAGTGTGTCTATAAGGTGTGTGTTGTGTAGATTTGGTTTCTTACCATTCAAAAAGGCCCCTTTTTCCCTTATCCAATACGTGTATGTATGGAATACAGTCGACCTGTATGTGAAAAAATAAAGAGAGTTTAATTTAGGTCATTTCTATATTTCTTTAGATGTGTTTTGGTCCTGTATGTGGGATAGAGTTTGTGTGAGGGATTTTTCCTTCCCGTTCGTGCTTCAGGTATATAAACCAATGTGTTCGTTAGGTGCACCATTGGTCATCGACCAGACAAGAATGACCGCAGCTCAGCCTTGCAAGATGGGAAATTTGTAGGATGCAGTTGATATAATGGTGGACCAGACCAAGTAGATGCTTATTGGTATACCCTAAGCCGAGTACGTTGAGAAGTATCTACACGTCAAATAGTCAAAGGTCCCAACGGCCGGCCGTTTTAAGTGTCATTCAAATCTCTAGAAACAGAGATAATATTCCAATATTGTCACAGGTGTTTGGTCTATATGTTGTGTGCATGTTTGAATTCAATAATTTGACGAAAATAAAATTCAGCCCAAACTGGTCCCAACATAATACAATTTGAAAGTGCTAGATGTTAAAGCACAAATGACCAAGTCCTCACAATTGCAAGATTATATGGTTCTCTGCTTGACCTCAGGTCACAATTAACATTTTCTTAAAAAGAAATTACCTAATTGAAAATAACCTTCTAGAATGATTACAAAATGAAAACCATAACTTGTAAAATTCACTTAGGAAACTCCAAAACTTGACCCAAATCAACATATGTACTTCTTCTATTAATAAAGATGCTGATATTAGCCCATAAACAGACAAGTCAAGCAGAAATGAACTCAGTTTTGGACAAGGTCAAGCCCAGCATACAATGTTACATTACAATAGCATGTAGTGAAATAAAATTATAAAACAGACAAACAATTATTTTAAATATACATAACAATTTCGATGGAGATATTAAAATATGCAGCTTCCTGTTGCGACTGTTGGAGCGTTAAGCTACTGAGCAAAAATAGTATTTGTCGTGTTTTTTTGTGTGCATATATCTCTTTGAACCTAGTTACTGTGGCCGAGTGGATAGATTGTGGCACACACACTTGACTGTGGAATACGATGTCACGAGGTTGAGCATAATGTCATAATTGTTTTGGAAATTAAAATCTCTTAACATCTAAGATTTGACAATTCTCCAACTTAGTTTCCATTTCATACGTTGTGATCAGGTTAAGTAGGATCAATTGCCAAACTTCCGCTGTTAATGACAAGGCCATAACTAGACTTGATAGGTAAAACATGCCAAGTCAGATGGCTTCGTATTATAAAAACTTTCAATTCCAAAGCATACATTGACATCATCATCAGATAATATTTTAGGAGAATCTTTGCAATAGTCAATGCCTTGATGTATGCAGAACATCCACCAAAGTCAAGGCTTTGTTAGGGAGAGACCCTTTAAATTTATAAAGGGGTAGGAATGATTGAAAATATTGTTTTGGTCTAATCTGAAGTTTAGAAATGGGTACTATACAATTAATTTTTATGCATAAAACAAATTTATCCTAGGCAAAAAGAACAATATAATCCAATAAATTAAATGGTTAATCCCTTACAATACAAATGAATTCAGAACTGATCTAGTTGATAGTCGTGTACATGTATATTAAGCCTCGTGACTGTATCATTGCTGCTTAAGGTCTAAATGCTTGGTTTGCATTTACTTGTAAATTCAATGCTTTATGTCTTGTTTGTTAATTTTAAATAGAATTGGTGGTCGTCTGGAATTTAATTGGCAATAGCGTAGAAAGCACTTTTCGTGCTTAAATAGTAGGATACATCTATACTGTTGAAGATAATCTCGTAAGTTAATCAAACTTGTCTAAATGAAATCAAGGTACAGTAGTATTAATACAGTTCACGACGCATAGCCAACCTGGAAATATTATCTACAATTTGATTTAAATTTGCTTTGGCATCAGGTCTATTACATTATCTTCATTAGAACTGTGCATTGTTAAGAAGCAGTTGATATAGATGTAGATGATAGATGAATCGCATCTCTCTCTCTCTCTCTCTCTCTCTCTCTCTCTGAGACATTTAAAGAACATGTTTACAGAGGTCATATACAACTAGCCAAACCCCTTTGATAGAGACCATGTCCTCTCCAAAAGTTGTCATTCGCGAAGATTACACGATACATTCTTCGCGAGCCGCCGTGGCAACTCTGACAGGACGCGTGGGGATATGGTGGTTGATTTTTAAATCGTTTCCACCCTCTCCCTCCACACCCCCTGCGATGTGCAGAGTTTATCAAAATAATGTGACCTCTAATGTATGTGTTTTATGCTGGTGTAAATTTGGAAATGTAAAAAATTAACAAGCTATGTTTGAAGTGGAGATTTGCTGTGAGTATGGCTGTTTATGATAATTGATTAGTCTATCTCGGTACCATCTGTGTAGCCATTATTTGTTAAGTTTGTTTTGCCACATCATGACATGTCGCAGAGAAACGTGATTTTTTATATCCAAATTCGACCAGTCCCGCATGTTTATTTAATACCACAAGATTTCCAGTAGATCCTATGAATGAGTGGCGTAGAATGAGAGGGAGAGAGAGTGAGCTTTTATGACATGCGACATTTTCTTATTGACTGTATAAACAGCGAGCACTTATGATATAATTTGTTGGATTGCTGTATCCCCTCCTGCCTTACTCACAACCTATAAATTATTTTTAAATCAACCTACGTGGTATATTATATACCACATTTCAAAGACTGAAGGTCACTGACCAGCTGAAAGTAATTACCAGAACAAATTGATAGAGATGTAGTGGACATGGATAAATGCTACACATTCCAATCTTATCCGTCAGGGTGAATTTTATGTATAGGTTATATGTTGCGAATTTTCAGACATTTCAGTCTCTGGACTTTTAAAACAAAATCAGATACAGTGTATTATGGAATAGCTTAATGCAATTATGTATGCTACATTTTCTGTTAGGTGCTATTAATGATATCTGTCCCCAAAAAGCTATTTTTCATGAGTAAAGAGATTTATACTCAACAACGTCCGATTTTTACGAGCATAACTAGATGATGGCAATTATTAAAGGTTAGGCATGACATATATACCATTGTTTACTAGTCTAAAAAATGTATTTCCCTATTTTGTGAAAGGATACAGCTACAGAATCAAAAGCAGGCATGTATGCGGGGTTACATGATAACTTTCTGTTAAGTTTTTCTGACGTTTTATTACGGTTGATCTCTTTCCACCCTGAGTTTCCGACAGGTTAACCCTATCTATACCTTGGCGGATTGAGCCGAACTTTCTGTGCTTCGGGTCTTTGCTTTCATTGGATGCGGCGCATCCAGTCAAAATCAAGTTGTTCAAATTTGAACACTTTTCCTAAATAACCGAGACACGAGGAGCACAGAACTTGAATGAACTGCCGGTCCGTGTTTGTACAAGCATCTTTCACACAAATACGCCTGTAATAACTTCTCTCTGGTACGTGGTCATACTTTGTTAAACTTACAAAGTGACTTTTTGAAGTCAATTGCCATCATTATTTTCGGCCGATGTACAAGGCACCACTGTTACATGCTGTTGGTTAGTTGCAATTGCATGCTCATGAAGTCCAATAGATGTGGCTGGGACAAAGCACGCAAATATCCGCTGGATCAGCCAAGGTGTCAATAAGGTTAACATATCGGAACCTTGGCCAGTGAAGATGTGCGCACATTGGCAGCGGAACTATATTTTGATAACTGATATAATGTTTAACGTGGAAATATATTAACGCCACAAGAGACCATTTGGTCTCCGAGGTGGTTAAAACCGAAGTATGTAAAGAACAAGCAATGCGATTTTGTGGTTTAATATCTGTTCTGTGGCAATCGATTTTACACACTCGCCTTCATAAAAATATTTGCCAAATCTGCCCCTGTAAAGGAAGAAATGGAGATTTATACCAATTTGATCACATCCAGTGATGTTTAGTAATTATGTGAGAAACACAATATTTAATATTTATACTAAATACAAATCCGTATAGTAACCCCAGAGTACCTCATTTTGTCAACTTCCTTCTGCAATATGCATCGACATTCGTTTAGTATAGGGTATGGATGTAAAAGCTTCTATAGGTGCTTAAATGAAGAAGTTTTCTATGAAAACTTGTATTCTTTGGTAGAAAATACGATCTAATTTGAAATATGTTGCACTATATCTTGAAACAAATAATTGCAAGAGAAATGTGCATTGAAAGGAAACCTGTTGATGTTTATGAATAATCATTATTAAAGAAAATTTTGATTTAAAGTCATAGTAAACGAATTATATAATAAGCTACAAAACTAGCCTAAATGTGGCGATATATTAAAAATAGTATGTACTCCAAAAGAACGGAGGCTGCTAATTAACTGGATCTAATTACCACAAATAATTTAGGCATTTTTGTTTGAGAAGAGCCCTATGTAATGGTAATTTTTATGCAATTTTAGGCTTGAAGCTTAAGCCACTTTAGTTTCAGCTGCACAGGTACTGCTGGATGTAAATAAGGAGGTCTCATTTTCATTGTTTTAAAAATCTCCTCTTGGATAAATCATTCTTAGGAAACTGACATGTTTTGCTGATCTCATCATGGAAGTACATTTTTAGTGCGTTATCCTAATAGTCGATCACTTTTTTTTTAAAGAAATCAATGAAGATCTGAGTTTGATGATATTTTACAGAGTTATCATCCTTCAACAACTTATGTTTCTGCACTGCAGCATTAATATTATTTATTAAATTCTCACTCTGAAACTCTGAGATGTATTAGGTGATGGGCTGGTTCAACTGTGATGAGATTGTTTTTCAAACAAATGCTTTAAAAAGTTCTCAATAATCATGTTTGTTTGTTTTGTTTAATTTTATGTACGATTGCAAGTTGATAGTAATGTTTACTACTCAAAATGTTGCACAAGGTCTTTAATTGAATTTTGACTGTTTTACAGACTGATCCTTGAGTAGTGTATGTTGATATGGCAATGCATCATAAAAGTGTTTTGAATATACTACAAATCACAATTTCAGCTTGACATGAATCAACTGTCAAGAAGAGTTTTATTCCATCTCAGATGAGTTCGATGATTATCTTATTTAGACAGTATTTTACAAATGTGTCCCTTAATTGACTTGTAATATTGTAATTGCTTGAGAAAACTGCCAGTCACGTTTGATTGCTTTTTGAAATGCCACACCATATGTAGCAAGACCTTGGATTAAATTATTCCCTATGATTGACTTGTCACTAAATTTACGTTCCCCATGACTAAGCTGAGACTATGGTTCTGTTAGTGACAATTTTTATCTTGTTTTTTTTTTTTTATCCTCCTCAACTACTATTTCTTATAAATTTGAAGTTCAATGGTAGTTGTTAGATACTAATTTTATAAAATCTTTTGCATAAAAAATGGCAATGCCATTTAACAAGAAGATATCAACACATTTATCTGGGAATCACGAATAAAAATTGAATACATGACTTTGGTGATAATGTTCTTTATAATAGTCAACAAATTCTTGTACGCATCCTGCATGCTCAGTATGATTATTTGTATTCAACATGCTCAAATTAATTCTGATGATGCTTTAACATACAAGTCCAAATGAAGCATACACGATCTGAGCATTATTTTCTTGGTTACAGAACACGTAATATAATGAATGTGCTGCTGCTGTGTGTGTTTTGCTGGTAAAACTTGCACACAGTGAAACCGAAATAGACTATTTGAAATTAATTAGCTCCCCTTAACACACTCCTCTCAAACAGATATAATAATACCCTATGAACAAATCTTGGATGATGTCCATACTTACATGTCCTGTGCCGTTCCAAGCTTTTGTGGCCTACGATGGTATTGTACCTGTCTAGATATTCATGTTTACAAGTGTGTGTCCTATTCTGACACCATTACATTTCAATTGTATTGGTAGGCTGATGTACAGAAGAACTGTCATAGTCATAAAGAGATTGACTCTGAGCTTAAGTAGTTTGGTCTGTGTGGATAAAGTTGAAATGAGGAAATGTGATAAGAATGCAGAGGGAATAAGTCACAAGAACCATTTGTGTGTATCTGCCTGGATAACGTAAATGGTAGCACATATATCTATGGTTAGGAATGTATTTTGTTTACGTCCTGCCACTTAGTTTTCTCCTGGATTTGTATTTGCCCTCTGGTCTGTATTTTAAGTTTTCTTGACTGATTCAACGTATGTATTAGCGTCTTTTTCATAACGCCTATTATTTGTATGGAATGATATTAATCTCTGTTCAGAGATATCTACTAACACAATAATTATTAAACGTGTCTCTTAAATATTTATTCTTTTAGAGAGCCCAAAAATCTCTGACATTACAGAACTTTCCGAACCAGCAGTCTCTGGAGCAAATTCATTATTAAATTGCACTAACGTGTCTGCAAGTATCCCAGCCAGCAACAACCTGACCATGTTGTCTGAATGGAAGAAACATGGAACTAGCATATCTCCTGGATTAAATTACAATGACAGAGGAACTATCCTAGGTATCAACAACTTAGTTAGGGCTGACGGTGGATACATGTTTACCTGTGTAGCATATGAATAACCTTGTAAGAAGTCAAAAGAGAGTGGTGGGTTCATTCTGAATGTTTTTGTGAGCAACATAGCTTTTCTATGTCTATAAAATTGAAATTGATATTACCAACGTTTAAAACAGACACTTGCCTTGGGCTGGATTTTGCACTATCTACATATTATTTTACATAGGTGAGTTAGAAAATAAAATGAAATGTAAACAGCTAGTGATATATCAAAAATAGTGTAAGTGCACTTTACTTGTGAACATTTATGGCGTCATAATATGTTGTATGTACAAACGGTTGCATTTTACTACCAATCGAACTTTCTGTAACATTAAGTTCAGTGTTCTGGATATTTTGAGATGTAACTCTGTTCACGCTGGTTTATATGAGATGGCAGAAATGGCTTACAGATGGCTGTAACCTAAATGGATCACAGTGGCATATAAGTACTCTATGTAATTTAAAGTTTCATAATCTTACTGACCTATTAAAATTGTTCTCTGTTGTACCGTCGGATTTTCAGTGCATTAAATTAAGGAACCATCTGCATGTGTGTGAACAAAAATCAAGCTCAGACCAGATTAGTGCGCTCTTGATGTTTGTTTCCTTTAACAAATGTGCAGATTACAGCTAAAATGTAGGAATCAGTCTTGTGCTCAGCATAAAAGTGCAGAGCTGGATACTTTAAAACAGTTACATGTGCATCACATTTCAAAGTCATTATAATAGTGTACAGATATATGTTTTATGTGAACAAGTTATTTATACAATAACAGAGCTACTAATTTTCGAGGTCACGAAGTAAATTTTTCGAAGTCACTATTCCGGAACAAGTGTTTGTTTTTCCTTTGCTAATGTCGAGTCTGTTCACATTTGTATGTTTTAATCACTTTATATACCTTTATTTATCTAGTCATGCCCTCTGAACGTATTGAACACTTGATTTAACCCTTTCCATGTATACACGTACATCCTGTATTAAACCTAATACTGGTCATTGATAATTCTAAGTTGTTCATGTACGCACAACCTATCACCGCTTTTTACTGCATTTTGGGCTAAGTCACCAAATCAAAACACGCTAAAAAAGCAAAGCATGTATGAATACTAAGCATTGTTTTAAGCGGCTTTGTTGCATTGAGCTTACTCGAACAAGATCATCATCAACGGCTCACTGTAATTCTAATCCAACAAGTATACGTAACCTAATTATTGAACGGAACTTCACAGAATTTGGTGTTGATTTTCCGATTAATTAACAGTAACGATTCTTGATATTTTAATTGATTATACAGCTGATTAACCTCCTCGTGCGATATTGGACTTAAAGTGAAACAATTAAGTTGATTAATGAGAAGTCTCTGTATTTAAACGACAAACTGTATAGACTGCTCCGGTGGCCTAGTGGTTAGAGAGTCCGCCTCGGATGCGGACGGTTGCGAGTTCGAACCCCGGCATAGTCATACCAAAAACTTATACAAATGGCACTAACAACTGCCTTGCTAACCGCACAGCATTAAGAGGCTAGTGTTAGGACTGGTCGGCATGGTGTCAGGACAATGTGACTGGGTGGGACATGGTGCCACATGTCTGCGGCTTCATGCCCAAGTGCTAGACATCACTATAAACTATATATTGTAAGGATATCACTGAAAAATTGTTAAAGCTACGTTAAAAATCCAAATCACACATCACACACACACACAAGCACAATGTATGCTAGGATCACTTCAGAGTTGTCAAGCAAACGTATATTTGCTTTGTGGATTAAATAAGTTTGCTAAATTATTGTTGCAAGAACGGTAATAGTACGATTCGGAAAAGACAAATCCACTAGAATGTAGACGGATACAATGTAAGGCTACTACTGAGACATAAGCTTGAATCTGTGGCAGCAACAATGTCAGATATAACAACTAAAAGACAGACAGTTTCGGATGATTTTAGTTGATTGTAATCCTTGACTTAAATGTATTGGTTTAGAAGGATATATATTAGTAATTGTAAATAATATCCCAAACTGGCACAGGTTGGTCATTCAACCAGTTTATTAGCCAGTGAATACATCCACAATACGCATGATAGGGTAGCTATGGTTTAATATGGAAGGAAAGACATGCAGGATTTTATCAATCATTATGGAGTTATTTTCAAAATGGAAGACCATCCTACCGTTCATCAGAAGCATTTAGAGTTCAGAGCAAAGATAGGGGCACACAAGGAAGTCACTGGATCCACCTGTATAAACTCTTAGAACACACATAGTGAACACTCTCTGAGTCTGTCATGCAAACTGCTAGAAACCATGCTTATTATTATCCAATCCACTGCTGAGTGTGAACGAGGATCTAGTTCGAGGAACTTACTCAAGACTTCATTAAAGAATTCACGAAATGAATAGACCTTGCAAATTCTAAAATACATTTCAGCAAAAGGACCAGAACCAAAGGACTTTAACACAGACATGGCTATGAACGGTTGCCTTATGGATGGTCTTGGGGGCAGACATGTATACATATATTATGTGTAAATCCAACAGCTAAAACATATATGCCTTTTGTAGACAAATGTGTAGTGTCAACCAATATTTTGAAAACTGAATTATGTTGTAAAATAATTTTGTTCGTTATGTCCAATGACTGAAACTCATATGGAATTAAGATCATATATCCCATGAAATCATTGAAAGTAATTACAGATTTGGGACAAGTGAATGGTAAGGTGGATAAAGCTTACTAGTTAATAAAATATATAGAGTGGACTTAAATAATTGTATCAACTGAAAGAGTGGCTGTCACTTGAATGATTTTGCGTTTTTTTTAAAAGTAGACTCATCAAACGTTTAACTGGTGATTATTTTGTTATGTGTTTGAGCCCATATGGATCTGCATTTGTAGACATACTGTACAGCTCATGCGATTGTTCAAGCCCCACACTATATGGTGGATGTGGATAGAGTGTGGACATTACTAAGAAACAAACTTCCACCATCTCTCCAGAAGTTGTGATGGAAATGCTGCGGATTTCATGGAGAATAGCTCTGCACAGCACGCTTTCTCGCAGGGTCGCATCTAATCTCCACCATGGAGTGGATGTCGTCTCAATAAAAACGGCTTGGTTTACTGTTTATGACTAAAGTGTCTCAAAGAGCGGCACCAATTTGTTTATACCGTTATCTTTTTAGATAGTAGTAGTAATAATAATAACAATAATGATGAGGACTTTGTATAGCGCCTAATCTATAGAAGCTCTAAGCGCTTTACAACATTGGACAACACCTATATAATAATATGATTACAAAACACAAACACAATGAAATTAGAAAACATACAACATGCTGAAATGATGTAAGGTAAGGAAACATGATTAAGTCTTTAAGTCTGTTCTTGCAATCAGAATAGGTGAGTTTGAAGAGTGCTCTTGAATGAGATCGCTGTGTCTTGTGTCTACGTTCAGTGGGCAATTCGTTCCACGTTGCTGTGCCTTGGTACGCAAACGAACGTTGTCCATATGATTTCATTTTCATAGTGGAAATAATGAGAATACTAGCGTCAGAAGAGGCGAATAAGTATCTTGCTTGTTTGTACACATGGGTGAGGTCGGATAGGTATGTTAGACTGGAGCCCGTCAGTGAAACGTAGCACAGAGAACAAATTTTGTGTTTGATTCTGGATCGAACGGGTAGCCATTGTAGGTTACAGAGCAAGGTTAGGTGTGCTTTGATCGTGGTGCTCTAAGTATGATCCAAGCAGCTGTGTTTTGGACTTCAGAAGTTTCTGGAGTAGATATTGAGACGAACCAGACAGAATTGAGTTACAATAGACCAATCTTGAAAGTACTAAGAAACACACGAGTGTTTTAGTCGCATCAACTGAAAGATAATTGCGAATGGAGCTGACTCTCAACTCAGGATATGCAGCCTTGCATATGTTCATGACATGTTGGTGCAATGAGAGAGTAATGTCGAGAGTAACACCTAGGTTTCGTACTGACTGTGAGAATTTAATGTTGGTGTTATTGATATTTATTGTTTGACGTAAAGGTAAAAAAATTGAATGAGAAAGTGTTTGTCTTGTAATCAGAATGGCTTCAGTTTTATTATCGTTCATCTGAAGTTTGTCACATGTCATCCATGATATCACATCGGAAATGCACATCTCTACACCTTGGATGGTAGCATCAACTTCAATTGGGTGGCTAGATTTGTATATTTGGGTGTCATCAGCGTACAATTGGTGAGATACTGGATGATGATCTATGAGTGTATATAATGAAGAGAACAGATCCAAAAATAGACCCTGTGGAACACCACAACATAAATCTACTGGGATGGAGTATTTTCCATTTGTGGACACAATATGTGTCCTATTGACCAAGTAGGACTTGAACCAAAATAAGGCTGTATCGCGAATGCCAAATACATGCTGAGACGGTGAAGTAATATATCACGGTCTATTGTGTCAAATGCTGTAGACAAGTCAAGGAGAGTGATGATTGTAATCTTTCCGCTATCCAAAGTAGAGAGAAGGTCATTAACTACTTTCAGAAGAGTATTGAGATTGTAGTATTGAGTGCAAGAGAAAGATTGATTGTGGAAAATGAAGTATTAATAAAGTTTGTGAGATATTCTCATAATGTTAATATTATCATAAATGTGCCTTGGCATTATGTGTCTCACTTTATCTTTATTAGAACTAGCAACTGTTTATAATTAACCAAATAATTTCATTTTCGCAGCATCAGAATGTATTCACATTGCTTCTGAAACGGATAAAGGTGTTGATAAATCGGTGCATATCTCTTTATTTCTCTGACGTTTTTCAGACCATACTTGCAGGTGTTATAAACACTAAACCACATCCATTTTATTGAGACCATATCCAATCCACAGTGGTCATCAGATGAACCTATGCGAGAAAGCATGGTGTGCTGAGTTGATATCAGTGAGACCATGCGACAATTTCATCGGGATGCTCGAAAAGTTCAGTAAAATTTAGAAACCTGAAATATATTGGTCCGCCAGGAACCGTTAATTCGTCACAATGGCGACATCCAGAACTCCTTTAAATAATTCACAAACGTTTCACAATAATATTATTGTCCAAATTATATTTCTATAGTCCATGCAACTGCTTGTCCTCTCGAATAATATATAAGTACAACATAAAATAAGTACGTAGACTTAGAACAGCAACACCACAAGAAACAAGAACGACTCCAAAGTAGAATGAATCTGATTGAACAGTTCCATCCTTACACACACCTTATACTACGACTATATTTAACAACATACCCACAATTTAATTTGAATTTGCCTATTCATGTAACCAAGCCTAACCTTGTCTTCTTACTGCCTAAATTGGTCAGTTGCCCAGCACATATGGAAACATTAGAGCACAATTTCCGATATTTTACAGCCATACCTAAACATCACATGAGTTGCTTTTTACTGATAGTAAAAGGAAATTGAGAGATAGCTTTAACATTAGCTTCTACAGGCCCGAACCATGTCCCACAATATGTCCTAAAATGTGATACAATCTAGGCCAAACTCACGTTTACTTAAATTAATTGTCGAATTTGCCTCACACAGGCGAACGAAGGATTGCCGGATAGTTTCAATGTTATATTTCCAGGAATGGCTGCACATCATCACGTCGTCGGTATCTGCACCATAGCCATCTATACCAGATGTTAACATGTTCGTTATGCGCAGGGATGTTGAGTCAGAATTTTTTCTAAGTAAATTGCATCACTTTGTATTGGTCAAATCCATCTGGAATTGCAAATGTCGGAATTTATTTTGCTCTATCAGTAAGTTAGATCTGCCAGAAGCCTTTTAACAGGTCAAATATGATTACATATTTTGTACTTCCAATTTTGTCAATGCAGTCATTAATGCTTAGTATTGGAAATTACTCTGTTTTGTTGACACTGTTCAATTGTTATTAGTCAATGCACATAGGGAATGCATTATCTGGTTTCAACAAAAGAATACACGGCGAGATCCAGTTACTTTGTTTGGCTCAATAAAATCACTACCCAGCAAATATTATACTTCCGTTGTCATGCATTCCTGCTTGAGAGGATTCAGCCTGTAGTTTTCGAGGTTAGAATGTACAGTTTCAACACCATGGAAAATTTTGTTTCTCCGAATTGGAACATCTGGAAACACGTGCTCATATATTCACATTCTAGCTGCTTTAACTCAATCTTTTCGTGTTTTTTCTGTGGCTGTAGATGTGAAAGTTTATTGTCAAGGTTCTCTAACATTTCAGAATGCTGGGTACTGGTGAACCAAATTCACTACAATCGGATGTACGTCATCATTTAAAGCGTCACCGTGTGGGAATGGAACAATTCAATTCATTGAATGATTTACAGAGATAGCTCGATCACCATACTCCTTTAACAAACGGATATGGCAGAGATGTTTCCGCTTCCGGCTCCTAGGAGTATCGATGATATAATTCAAGTCCCTTACTTTCTTTTTTACTGTATGGGAGCCATGATGCCTAGCTTTGAGAGGACTTCAGGGTAAGGGCAAGAGAGTTAGAACTTTATCACCAGAGGTAAAATTTATTTTCCTTGTAGTTTTGTCATACCTTAATTTCGTTTGTCATTGGACAGACTGAAAACGATTTTTTTGCCATTTCAGTGTGTCCGAAAACAATTTATAAATGACTAAATCCAAGGACTCCCTAACAGCAATGAACAAAAAATGAATACCTTCGTCCAAATGATTTCTAGTAGCTAATGGATATGACCTTGTCATATTCTATTAAGTAAGATGCAATCTTTCTAATGTACCATTGCTTTCAGGGTGATACGCAGAGAACTTGAAATGTTGAATACCTAATTCATACGTAACTTGTCGGATTATCCCTGATGAAATTAGACCCTGATCAGATTGGCCGGCTCATGGAAGGCCAAACAACCCAAAGAGCTTTCTTATGGCTTTGACCATAATTTTAGCCTAATATTCCGTAAAGGACTTGCCTTTGGAAACTTAGTTGATTAACATATTATACATGTGTAATTTTAGCTGCATCTCTCGTTTTGTTTCCTACATTTGTCACTCTCTTTCGTTTTCCTGCATTTTCATTTTCATTTATTTTTCTTCTTTTGAATTTGAAGCTGAAATTTTCATAACTCCACTTCATTGTTGTAATTTAATTTTAATTCCCTAGCATAAAATATAATCCTGATAATGTTCTATGAAAGTCCAAAAGAATGGAAAGTTCCGTAAAAGTGTCAAAACCGGAAACGTATTGGTCCGCCATGAACTGTTAATTCGTCACAGAACTCATTTGAATAATTCAAACCAGTTGCAGGATATTATTGTCAAAATAACGAACACTTTCTATTTCCCATGAACATTGCAAACACATGTTTTTCCACTCGAATAATATATAAGTAAAACATAAAACGCGTCTGCAGACTTACAACAGGAACACAAGAAACAACATTGACTCCAAAATAAGAATGGGTCTGATTGTTACATTTTCTCCTGACATATACCTTATATTAAAAAATATCTTTCACAACATGCCCTAGTGGGGGCCCAAATGTTCTATCAAAAACAACATTTTTATTGCAAGGTGGACACGAATCAAGCTTTGTGTGGCAAGGCAGATGGAGGGAGAGACGGCATTTCTTGCAATGTCACAGCTACCTTTGTTAAATGAGAGTTATTGATATTTGTATTATTATTATTATTATTATTATTATTATTATTATTATTATTATTATTTCTTGTGAAACAAACATTTTCACAATGAACGCCATTTTTGTCTGCAAAATGTTGCTTTTTCTGTGTACTGTAATTAGTTAGCAATGTAATATAACTACCTAGCAATGGAATATTACATTGCAAAAATGACGTTTTTGCACACTTCATTGTCAACATTCATCTACGGTGTAAAATTACTGAACATTTCATTCAGAAGCAATTTGCCATCATCCTTATCTTGATTTATTAATCCTTGCCTTTAATTAGATGGCCCTGGCAATTTACAGATAATGTCGTTGGTGACATGACTGTTGTCGACGAAAGAAATGTGAAATACCAAGCTCAAGAGTATATAAACCCAAATCGGATTCTGGTGGTGCATATTGTCCGCCGAGAACAAGCCTGTCATTACATCTCTAATGTCACAAACGAAAAGATCTTTTTGACTGCAACAGCACAGAAAAATGTGCCTGTAACCTGTAAGTGTATTTGCAAAGAAATATGATAAAACATTTATATCGACTGCTTAAAACTGCTTTTATCGTTTTCATGAGATTTTTTTCCTACATGTATCCTTTCAATGCAATCAGATTTGCTTGTATTCAAGTGCTCCAACAATCTTGTTTTAATGATCATATATACAATGCCAAAAAAATATCTGGAATGTATGTATGTGTATATATATATATATATATATATATATATAGAGGTATATATGGTATAGAGATATATATATATATATATATATATATATATATATACACATTGTTACGTGTAGGCTCGTCCAAAAGTAACAAAAGAAAAGTGTGAATTCATCAAGCTTTGTCAATTTTAACAGCATAATTTATTTCCCTAGAAAAGAATGTAAAAAAATGAAATTGGACTTTCGGTTTGTGAATATGATCCAAAAAATTAATCCTAAATTTCAAAAGTATAAGTCCTATCACTAAACAGTTCTAATTGAATCCAGGTTCGAATCTCGATGAAGTTCCAATATGGAAGGAGATGACGTCAGATGAGGTCGTTGTACTTATGGCATCAGTTCCTTGTTGAATCACAATTTATATTGTTCCAGAATTTTTAAAAAGAAGACCACCTGTGTGTTTTCCAGACAATACAAATTATTAAATCCACAATATAGAAGAAATCTAAATCAACTGTCATCAACATAAAAAAACCACCTTGAGCTCTAATGGTGTAAAATACGACTGATAAATCTTCTAGTAAACGTCTGTTTTAAACCACGATTTTAGATCACATGGTGGCGCACGTGACGGGGCTACATGATCACTAATTTGCACAGCGCAGTAAAACAAAAATGTCATTTAGCACGGTGCCTAGAACATCCATGTCTAAGAATAAGATTCTCACGCTGGAAATAAATAAAAAATAAAGGCTGTTTGAAACTTAGCTAACAAGTGGGCCGAACATGAGCTTGATAAAAACTAATCATTTTCGCTTAGTGTTTACAAAGGTCTCTAGCAAGGTGAGCTAAAAATATTGATAAAGTAACACCTTTACGTTCTAATCAGGTCAAAACAGAGAAGTGAATTTTCCGGAAAAAAGATTCAAATCCAGTTAAAATTATCATTAAAATAAAATGTAATGAAACAAAAATAAAATAAAAAAGAATTTAAAAATTACACACACAAGTAATTAAATTACATTTACGTAATACTTCCCCCAAAAAAGAAAAGAAAGATTTATGTAATTAAACTTTCTTTTAACTATATGTAAATTATACATGATGCAAAACAAAATTACATAAGAAAACTATTATGAATTATACAAAGTGTACATGGAATAATATTTCTATACACGTAAAAGTGCATCTGCAATTAAATTGTCATTTCCTTTGTTGTGCCTGATATCAAGATTATATTCTTGTAAAAACAAAATCCACCTTAATAATCTTTAATTTTAATTTCCATCTTGTCGATCAAAGTAAGGGGGTTGTGATAACTAAACACAACAACCGGAGAAAGAGCTAAACTGATGTAAACTTCAAAATGCTGTAATGCCAGTATTAAAGCCAAACATTCCTTCTCTATTGTTGAATAATGTCTTTGGTACTTATTTAATTTCTTAGACAAATAGCACACTGGATGATCAACACCATTTCTATCTCCTTGAATCAATACTGCTCCAACCCAACCTCACTTGCATCAACAGACAGTTTAAAAGATTGACTGAAATTTGGAGCTGTAAGAACCGGCGCACTTTTGAATATGGCTTTTAACCTATCAAAAACCTCCTGACATTTTTCAGTTAAAAGAAACTTGTATTTCTTGCTCAACAAGTTTGTGAGGAGTTCAGCAATATTAGCAAAATTGGAACAAAACTTTCCAATAGTATCCAGCCATACCCAAACATCGCATCAGCTGCTTTTCACTGACAGGCACAGGGAAATCAGAGATAACCTTGAGCTTAACATCTATAGGTTTAGCTTGACCATGTCCCACAATATGTTCTAGAAAAGTTACACAAGCAAGGCAAAACTCACGTTTAGATAAATTGATTGTCAAACTTGCTTCACTGAGTCTGTCAAAGAATTTCCGAAACGTGGCTAGATGTTCTTTCCAGGTGTCCTTGTAGATGATGACATCATCGATGCAAGCATCACAATTATCTAGACCAGAGGTAATCATATTCATCAAAGGTTGAAAAGTACTTGGGGAACCCTTCATCCAGAACGGCATTACTTTATATTGATAGAGTCCATCGGGAGTCACAAATGCCGAAATCTCCTTTGCCCTTTCCGTTAGTGGAATTTGCCAAAATTCTTTCAGAAGGTCAAATTTGGTGACGTACTTGGCATTTCCAATTTATTAATACCGTCATCGATTCTTGGTAATGGAAATGAATCTGTTTTTGTCACACTGTTCACCTTCTTATAATCAGTGCACATACAGAAAGTTTTATCTGGTTTCGGAACATGTATACACGGTGAACTCCAATCACTTTTACTGTGCTCTATGAAATCGTTGTGCAGCAAATACTGAATTTCCTTTTTCAAGTGTTCCTGTTTGGAAGGGTTGATCCTGTATGGGTGTTGTTTCATAGGTTTTGAATCTACAATTTCAACGTCAGGAAAAATTGTGTTTGTCCTCGTAGGAATATCTGGAGACAAGTGCAAATATTCGAATAACTGTTTAAGTTCATTCCTTTCTTGTTGTTGCAAATGTAAATGTTTCTGTTCAGGAGTACTCATAATTTCCGAATTCCGAAGATTTGTTGCTCCAAGATCAGTAGAGCCCGATTGAAATTCTTCACTTACATCCTGAGCTAGAGGGACAGTTACAACTAAATTAATTGCATGATTTACATATCTATCTCTTTCAATATACTAGTACTCCTATAATTTATTTAGATCAGAGTACTAGTATTATCATTTAACTCATTCATTTTCTTCTTAACTTTGTATGGGCCGTAAAATCGAATTTGAAGAAAATTTTGAAGAATGAGCAAGAGAGAATGAACTCTATTACAAGACTCAAAACTTCTCTAAATTAAGGTTCTGTGAAACCATAATTTCACTTTTGGCTTGAATTGCTGAGTGTCAAATTCAAGGATAATTTGCTGGAAAATTCCAGACATATAATTTGGCCCTTGACCCGATTGGGCAGATTTGGGAATGCAAATTGAGTAAAAAACTGTATCAAAGCTTTTACTGTGGTTTTGGTTCTAATATTCCTCAAAGGAATTGCCTCTGAGAATCTTGTTCACGCACACATAATGGTCAACAAATATTGGTTGCCTGACTTGGTCTTAGGTAAGGGACCAATCCAACCTACCATAAGTCTGCTAAATGGTTCGTCAAATGCAGGAATAGGTTGCAAATGAGACTAATTTATATTCTGATTGGGGTTTCCTACCATTTGACAAGTATGACAAGATCTACAGTATTTACAAACATCACTTTTGATTTTTGGCCAATACAAGTGAATCAAGATCTTGCGACAAGTTTTATTAATCCCTAAATGACCAGCCAGAGGAGTTTCATGGGCCAAACTAAGTGTTTCCTGTCTGTAAGATTTTGCAACTACAATCTGATAGTTCACTGACCACTCGTCACCAGCAGGTACCTCGGGAGGTCTCCATTTCTTCATAAGAATTCCATTTTTGATGAAATAACAGACAGGTACTTCTGTGGCTTCAGTTTCACTAATGGCCCTCTGAAACAAAGAGGAGATCTCAGGGTTTTTCTCCTGTTCGACGAGAACTGATTGTCGGTTGTCACCCTGATTAGATAAAAGAGAAAGAGTAGTTACAAGAGGGCCACTCTGATCAATACATTTTAATTGATCCAAACAAGGAGTGAATGTGACCTCATCAAAAGCCCGACCAATACATGTCAGCTAAATTAATATTTTCCTTAGCAAAATCATTCTCAAGAGCTTTGTTTGCCATAGCTCTAGTAACTGCAGAAGCTGGGTATAAATCAGGGTATTCGTTTTCAATAGGATCAACTTTTCTGATGCAAAGAAGGCTCGTCAGTTATAAGTGAATTATCTCAACTTTGTCTCCAGCTAGGTCGTTGCCTAGTAAGACATGAATGCCCTCAACGGGTAAAGAATACACTATTCCGACTGTCACAGGTCCTGAAACTAAGTCTGATGACAAATTTACAGAATGGAGAGGAACATTATCAAAACCGCACTCTGCTCCCTGAAAGAGAACACTCTCATTAGAGCAGGACTTCTCAGAAAAGGCAAAGTACCTGATAATAAAAGACTGAGAAGCTCCAGTATCCCTTAAAATATTAATAGGGATAGGATTGTCCAAGTCACCCATTAGTGATATAGAACTCTTCGACAAGAATGGTTCATAAATAAAATCAGACCTGGGTTTATTAGACCCAACACATGTATTACTTTCAATATAGGATCGTGACCTTGACCTCTTAGAAATAAGAGCATTTGCTATAGGTCTGTCTTGATTCTGATGCCTATATTTCAGTTTGAAGCAATCAGAAAAGACGTGTCCTTTTTTTTTTTGCAATAGGTGCACGTAGCAAGAGACAAGGCTTTTCAATCAACTTCATCAGAAGCTTGATTTTTAAAAGTTGTGCCAGATGGAGTTGTAGAAGGAGTCGTATTAGGCTGAAATACCTTTTCACCAGTAGACTGCTGAGTAAAAGCCTTACTTACAATAGGAACTTTATGAGTTAAGGAATATTTGTCAGCAGCAGGAGCAGCATTTTCCAAGTTTTCGATCTTATGCTCTTCAAGATGAGTCTTAATGTCATTAGGAACACAGTTCTTGAACTCTTCAAGTAATGCAAGTTGTTTGATATTTTCATAATCTTGTTCAACTTTCTTGGCTAAGCACCATCTCTCAAATAACTGCTCTTTTTCTCTGCAAATTCGACATAAGTTTGTCTAGCTTCTTTTTAATAGTTCCCGAATTTTTGCCGATAAGCCTCAGGTACTAACGCATAACCCTTTAAAATGCATTCCTGAACTACCTCATAGTCAGATGAACTGACATTGAATGGTAAATATCACTAGCTTTACCAATTAGCACACATTGTAGTAACTGAGTCCAATGCTCTCTTGGCAATTTCAAATTTTCCCCAGCTTTTTTCACAACGAGGAAACAATTTGTCTACTTCTTTTTCTCAAAAAGGGGGCACTAACCTGATATTTCTTGTAATATCAAAACTTGAATTTATATGTGAAGTGGGTTCCTGCTTTTCCCTTGCCAGCTCCATTTCTTTCATTTTAATTTGAAATTCCCTTTCATCATCTGTCTCTCTCTCCTCTTTTTCAAATTGTAACTGCATTTGTTTCTCTATCTCCTCTTTTTCATATAGCATTTGTTTATCTTTCTCTCTCTCTCCTGTCTCTCTCTCTTCTTTCTCAACTTGTAACTTCGTTTGTTTATCTTTCTCTGTTTCCTGTCACTCTCTCTCCTGTATTTCAAATTGCAGCTGCAATTGCTTCTCCTCTAATTGCAACTGCAATTGGTTCTCTCTCTCTCTCCTCTTTTTCCAGTAACATTTGTTCTTTTCCTTGCTGAAGTTCAAGCATCCTTAACAATTATTCTATCTTGCATTTAATTTTAATTATTTTACTTTTATGTCAGAGTCTGATACAGACTTACTGACCGTTGCCAAAATACTTTTACCAAAAACATTCTTCTCTACCAAATACTGAATCAAAATGTTTTAATTTCTAGTTTCGTTAAGTAAGATTTTGCCTTAGAAAGATTATATTTTCTGGCACGTTCAAGCAACTGATCCTTTTTACAGTCTATCCAACTGCTCCTGAGTAGGACTAGAAAGAAACGTCTCCACGTTTTATGTCATTGTGAAGAAAAGCCTGTTGTTTTCACTACAGATTTCAAACAAAATGTAAAATAGTACTTGTGCTTTAAAAACTAGGGGAATAAAAATTTTCAAAAAACAAACAATTTTCTGAAATATTTTAGCCAAAATTCATATTTCCCAAGAGGAGAACCCAATTTTTCTTTGCTACGTGTAGGCGCGTACAAAGATAACAACAGTCAAAACAAACCAAAATTCATTCTATTTTCTTGTTTACTTAATAAACAACTGCCTTTAAATTGTAAATGCGGTTATAAAAGATTATTGTTCATTAGCTAAAATATAGTCAAAAGCTTCTACATACAGCATGTGCCTTCACTCTTTCTAGATTCATATTTAAGAGTGGTTTAATAGAGAATAAGAAAGGCTTTTTCCAACTGTTCCTGGCTGCAGGTGGTTCAGTGATTATCGAACCAGACTCAAAAACAAAAGGGTGCAGTTTCAAATCCTACCAACAGATCAGGCTGGGTCAGCTACAATGTCATGTTTTAGGGCATGGCACATTACTCAAAACGCCTTTTCACTAAATAACCTACTTGTGATTCTGTACTGTAAAGAACCAATCCGAATGTTCCTATTATTTAATATTGTTCGTAATTGGTGCATATATCCTCAATAGTATTCCAGTACTCTAAAAATATGGCATATAAAGATTAAAGAAAGATGTAATAATTTCATACTGTTACGTTTCAGTCTTACATGGTGTAAGATATTTAACATTCTCCATGATTTTGTCGTTATTTCCTGTGTTTGTATATGCTAAGATCCGGGGTTAAACCCAGTTAATCATGGGAACTTACATTTGTAATAATTGAATAATGTGTTCAACGTGTTGGGTGAAGTCCCTTTTGAACTTTTGATGTTATGATCATTGATTGGGTTTTGTTTTAATTAAAATATATTACATATAAACCCGCAAACTGAGAATATGTACGTATTCCTTCAAAACACTAGCATCCAGCGTCGAGTCTTCGCCGGGTTTTGGTAACAAATTGTAACAAGCAAACAGTCTTATATATGACGATTTTTTTATATAAAATGTACAGTAGCTATGACAATGACCAAAATACAGACTCCTGAGGCACAATTACCATAACATGTTGCTGCTTTCTAACAATCTTTGCTGTCCTATTTGAAACATAATTCGAAATAAATACATCTCAAGAAAATATTTGGAATTGGAAAGCACATGACCTTAGCTGTTAACATGTGGTAGTAGCCGGCACAGCATGATATTTTCATATTAATACAATTGTATTGAGGACAAAGGCATACAAGATGTAACAGAATGCCGACAAAGTTTAAGAATTAATAAATTACTTAATGGCACAATTATATTTATTTACAAAATTTAAAAACAGACAACAAAACTTCTTCCACATTTATGTAAATATTGAATAACTCCATGGTATTATTTCACAACGTAATTTAAAGAAATCTTACTACACTTGTAAAGTTCAAATTAGTTCCATCTTTGCTAAAACCATGCACGATAACTACAAAGCAAGATGATCCACTGATAAATTCAGATCGTATCATTATCAATACACTGATTACTTTAGGCACAGCTAATCTACTAGTACAATTGTGGAATTTCAATTAGAAAAATATTCTACCCTCAAATAATATTCACTGATCAAAACGTTATACCTACATTGGTAGCAGCAGATGCCAAACAATTGATTTCCAAACCGACTGTAATATGGGATCCAGCCAAGAATCAACGAAGATCTTCCGGTTTCTATTAGAATTAGTCACCTGCTTCCGTAAAGAATATGTCTGCTACATTCCAGACATATTTTTAAACTACATGGCTTGAGGGACAATTCAGCATACGACGTACTGGTCCAGCTTCAGTAAAACTTGGCATTGGGTTTATATCATCAAGATCTTGGACGAATTTGATAATAAGTAAGATTTATGTATTGTATTCTGAGTTATCTTGTATTTCATATTTTAACCATCGCTGAATGCTATACTTCCAATCTGATCGGCATTAAACTTTTGATATATGCTTTCGTCATTATGAGTCTTAGATGAGTGTAATAATGAGCGCGATGAACACTTGCTAATGATGTAATGATTCGTCTAACCCGAGACGTTATTTGTGATCTTTTTTTAAATGAACCTGGATATATGCGCTTAAATTATTGATTAGAGTTAGATAAAGAGCAGTTTTCTAGGATCTGACGGACTAAGCTTGCTGCCACTTATGAATCCATATTTTTATATCACTTAGATAAAACTATTACCAACGAAAGTTTGAAGAATGTGCACACATGACCTTAAATAAATCAACTAGTCTTATTATCTAATACCAGTATTGCTGAATTACACTTTATGAGTAAAATAGTGTACATATTCATCATGCAATATTTTATTTTGGAAGCAAAACTTCCTAATGAAAAAGTAACTCCACTTAGGTAGTAGATTTTTACTCGCGTCATCGTTTTGTCTTGACAATAGATATAATTGTTTCTTTGCACGATATAGGATTACTTCATACCCTCGACCAAGTATAGTCTATATAAGTTGGATATCTTTCATTCGATTGACTAAGCGTGTTTACTCTCTAAACCCATAGACTACGTTTTCCAGTTCATCTTAAACGTGGTAAATAGGTTTATATCATTAGGATCTTCAATGAAATTAATAGTGAGCAAAATCAAATACAAAATTAATTATGTGATTGTATTGCCCTGCTTCAATTATGAATAGTGCATTGATGCAACTGCCAACAATTCCTAGGTAGTGCTTTTATATCATCTCGGAAGAATTTAGTAATAAGCAAGATACATGCATGTTCATGGTGTTATCATGCATCTGATAGGTTAACTCTGACTCCATTCTGGAGACATATTTCTAATCAGATTTTGATCAGACTTGGAGAATATATGTTTACATCACTGAGATAAGTTGCATAAAGAGTGGAATCCGTACAAACTAATCAGGTGAACTTAGATGTAATTGGCAAATTACATTGCCACTTCTGAAGCCATATATTTGCCTGAATTTGGTCACCTTTAGCAGCAGAGAGGGTGAACAGACCAATTTGGACGAGACCTTATTTTGTAAAATAAAGGTTCCCACAAGACTGAAAAAAACAAGGTCAATAACGCTAAACTAAAGCCTCTAACCGAACATATTTCCATACGGTGGAGAACAGACCACAATAACATCAAATCGTCTGGGTTAGCTCATTTTTGTTATTCCATCGTTGACGTATTTTTTTCTTCAACTTTTTATGCGACTCGTTTACTCGCCGGGTCAATTAGTAGTGGTCGCACACCCTCTCTGCTGCTATAATTAAATCATTATAAATATTATCAATAATGACTATTGGAGAACCACACTCAGCTAAATTAGCTCGAGAGCGATTAGAGGCAATTCAAAATTATTTACCTGTCCGTGATTCTGTCAAGCAACATCTACAATCACGTCAGGAATCTCAGGTTGAATTTGAAGAGGATACAAAACAATTATTTAAACCTATTGCTGAAACCACTAAAGGTCTTCTTCCTGTATTAGAAAAAAGCTGCTGAAGCAACTGGAAAAATAGCAGAAAGAACAAAACAAACAAAAAGAATTTTACGGGGACTTCCAGCTGATATAGTTGCTGCTCAGCAAATACTTATACCTGAAGGCGCTGAAGCACCAGACCTTAAAGCATCAAAAAAAGACCCTGTAACAGTTAAAGCTGAACTGTCAGATAAATTTAATGAAAATACTGTTAAGGTAATTAAGAATGGCATTAAAACTTACGACAATTAGCTGCGTTTGCTGTGGATAGTTTTGATCGAAGAGATAAATTAATGAAACTTGAGCACGCTAATGATATTAAAACTCGTGAACAATAGCAAAAATCATTATATCGCATACATTATAATGTTGAAAAAGTTGATACTAATGATCCATTATATCAATATTATGCTAATGAAATTGATAATTTAATCCAATCAGTAAGACAAGAAAGAGAACAAAATGAAGAACAGAAAAGACAAGAAAGAACAAAAGCAAAACAAGAAAAAGAATTAGAAAAGCAATTAAAAAAGAAAAAAAGAGAACGTAAAAAAACAAGAAAAAGGAAAAATAGAAGGGCTACTACCGTATACAGAAAGAGAAAAACAACAATCTCCAAAACCAAGCAAAATCGAAGAGGAGGAAGAATGGCAAGACGCTTCCGTCAGTACAGACGAATGGTGGAGACGACTTGAGGAGAAAGAAAAAGAAGAGAAAGAAGAAAAATCACGAAAAGATTCAGAAAAATTAAGATTTTTAGAACCTCCTACTGGAAGTGGATTTACTAATCAAGGAAGCGGTTTTATTACTTGTCCCAATAACGTCCTTGCCGATGTTGATCGACTAGAAATTTTCATTGGAGGAAAACGAGCTGGTAATAATTCTCCAGAAATAATTAATGAAGCAGCTGATATTTGTAGACGATTATTTACAGGCGGTATCATGGATATTAATGTGTATCGATCCCTCATTAATGAAATCGCCGATGACTACCACAATGATTAAGTATACAATTAGATACAATTACTATAATAAAATCATTGTACATAATACTCAACGTGGACTGACCATGGTCAGGGTAATAAATTCACGATTACCAGTATACAAAACAACCTACGGAGATGGACTAGGTGATGTTGTTCAAGGTCTATTTAGAAGGATAGTCCCAAAAGCAATACCGATTGCAAACCAACTAGGAATGAAAGATATTGATGTTGTTCGTGAAAAAGGCCCCAGTGTTCTTGGGAATCTTGCTGGTAAAGCAGTCTCAGCAATTAAGGATAGATTAACACAATTAGTACAACGAGAACCTCAACCAGTAAAATTACCTAGTACTGAAACAATGTCTGCAAATATTAGTAAAATAATAAATTTGCGAATAAAATACTATCAGAGTTATCAATGCCCGATATTGGTAAAATAATAAATCAATATGTGAATCAAAAAAATAGCAAGGGCAATACCAGCAAATATTAGTAAAGGTGCGAATCAAAAACTATCAGAGTTAGCTCATGTACCACTATCAGAAAAAAAAAAATATAACCGCTAGTCTGATCGCAGGAAGTGGTCTCACTTCCCGAAGTGGTCTTCGTGTTAGACGATAATAAATATAATAAAGATGTTCAAACGTATATCTGATCCCGCATTCGATATGGAAGCACCAGTTCTTAAAGATCAGTCTGTGCGCGATTATCAGTATTTCTCTTATGACGCTCGAGTTCCAGATCATCGTGGACGAATTGAACTTCAAGTTCAAGATACAAGTAGGTATTTCTTAAACGCTGAAGCATTTATTGAAGTAGAAGGTAGACTCTTACGAGCAGATAATAACGCATACGGAATTGGTGATCGAGTTGGTTTTGTTAACAATGGTGTCATGGCTTTATTTAACAGTGCCATATATATCATTGACGGAAAGAATATTGAATCATGCCTGGAAAACGTGGACGTTGCCACGACGATACTTGGTCTTGCAAGATACAGCGATGATTACTCAAGGTCAGCTGGTCCATCAATGATGTTTGCAAAGGATACAACTGATCATCCAGAAAACAAACGTAACACTAAATGCAGCTGGAACTGAAGTTGCATCAATGAATGAAAACTTCAACTTGGGATTCGCATCACGCCGAACAATGTTAAACGGTGATGAAGAATTTTCATGTGCGATTCCACTTTCACACAATTTTCGATTCTGCAGAAATGTTAAGAAGGTTATATTTGGCGCTAAACATACAGTGGTACTTGTTAGAAAAGCCACCGACAATGATGCAATATGGCACGCTGCTGCCGTTGCTGCAGGTAAAGTAATACTGACAAAACTTTCGCTGTGGATGCTAACAATGACTCCATCGATTACCGAAGAACAACGGTTACTTTCTTTTATGGACAGTGGTTGTAAATCAATGTTATCGTGGTTGACTATGACCACAGATAGTATTCAAGGTGCTGTTGCTGGTTTATTTACATGGCAGATAGCATCACAGCAGGGGGTGTCAGCTCCGCGATATATATTTATTGCGTTTCAGGAAAATGCCAGAGTAGACTCACAGGAACGAAATCCAATGGTGCTTGATACGCTTGGAGTTAGTGAAGTTTCTTTGAGGATAAATGGACATCAAGAACCTTCCGAAGAAGTGTTGCTAAATTTTGAAAATGATCATGTTGCACGTGCATATCATCGTCTGATGACGTTCATGGGACGTGATCAGAATGTTGATTCTGGGTTACAGATATCTCAGCGTGATTTTACAACACTGTATCCAATATATTACTTTTCACTAGAACACTTAGATTTGTTCAGACAATCTGTCGTTGATATACATTTTCGAGCTCGTGTAGCTCGACTGCTCGCTGGTGGTTATAGGGCAATCGCTGTTATACTCAGCGATAAATCAATGTTACTTGAAGGTGTTGGTGGTAGCATGAGAGCCGTTGATGCTCCAGTAGAAAACATGTAATTAGATCGCTCATAATATTATAATGTCATATAATCACGTTAATGTCAGTCTGACTACTGGTCAGATTAAAAAGCTACAATCAGCATCAAAAAATAACTGTGGATTAAAAATATCGCTAAAAAGAGAACAAATGAGTGGTGCAAATAAATTATCGTTGACCTAGCGTCAGTTCAGAAACTTCAATGAAGCCAAAAAATCAAATAAAGGTATAAAACTTAATCTTTCTGCGGGCGCCATTAAAGATATTGCTAAATCTGGCGGAAGTTTTCCACTTCTTCCAGCTATGCCAGCATTAATAGCCGCTGCAGCCCCAGCTGTTGCAAAGGCAGCTGCATTAGGCGCTGTTGGAACCGCTGCTGGAATGGCATTAAAGAAAGCAACGGGTCAAGGAATAAAAACCTCCAAAAAAAGGGAAGGGGTCTAAGATTGCCAGGGACCCCATATTCATGGTACGGAAAGGGTCTAAGACTTCCCGGGACAGTTCATTGATTTTGCCCATGTATAATTTTGATTTACTTGATGCTGCTCAAAAATTAAAAATAAAAAACTTCAGAGGCATTTTTATGCGTGATTAATTACCAAAAGAACCAAACAATATTGAAACTGGTATTATTAATCTCGATAAAAACTCTGGCCGTGGCACTCATTGGGTTGATATGCAATTGATCCACGTGGAATAATTTATTTTGATTCATATGGACTAGCACCGCCAAAGGAATTTTTAAAATATGTTAGCAGCATGCAAAGTATTCCAATCTGGTATTCAACGCTATCAACACAAACATTAACTGATCCGCCAATATGAGGTCGTGAAGTACTCACTGTACTTGATGCTGTATCAAAATCAACAACGCCACCTCATAAAGTCGTGCATGAATATACTAGGTTGGCAAATTTAAACAGACATTAGTAAATATAATGTTAGATGTTTATGGAAGATCTTCTCGTTGTAAAGCTCAGCAGCAGGGTGATTTATCTAAATATGCAATTCTTGACCAGCTCAGAAATGAAATCGATGATTTATTGAACATTACAAGTGTGGATCAAAATGAAGTCGTTGTTTTTCAGGATAAACAAGGACGATTAAAGACAAGTAATATACAACTGCCAGATGTACTCATACGAATTCCTACCGCGGTTGTTAATAATATCGTTACTTTTACTGATCAAGGTAAAATACAAGATTCCGGTAAGTCAGTCAACAATTGTATTAAGAAAGCTGGCGATTTATTCACGGAAAACATTATCATGAATCGAAATAAAATTATAGACCTTGGAAACCCTACCGCAGATACAGACGCCGCAACAAAAAAATATGTCGATGATCAAGAATCTAAGTACGTATTAGTCAACGGTGGTATAATGCGTGCATTTCTCAACATGAATAATAATGGTGTTAATAATCTCAGAACACCAGAATCTGATTTTAATGCTGCAACGAAGAAATATGTAGACGATAAGGAAATTCCTATGACAACTTCGTTAAAAACAATCAATGATGGAATGACCGCATTTAGAACTGAATTTTTTAATCATGTACAACTGTTTATGAATTTTCGCAGAAACGTGAACAGAACCACTAATGAATTTTTGGGAAGTCCACCAATCGTTGATATTAAACTCTCCGACGTTTACACGAAACTCAATGATATTGTCAGTGGAATCCCCAATAATGTGAGTAAAATTAATCTGATTAAAATTCCACATAAAGAGATTAACAATATCGTGTACACAGTAGCATCGGGATCATCAACATGGACACCACAAAATAACACTCTCGAACATACCGCAGAAGTAACTGGGTTATACAGGCTGTCCATGTTTGGTTTGGAAATTACTGCGGCCACTTCATCATCACCGAATGTATATCATAATCCTCTCCTGGTGATGCTAAATAAGAACACCAAAGAAATATTTGCGTTGACATCAACGGAAATACCCCCGAGACGTTATTGGTGGTGTCTGGAATTCGTAGCTGAAACTCCTCAATTAATTACTTAACGTCATAGTATAATGAATCAAAACCAAGGACCCCAGTCCTACATCGACGTTCAACGTCACAGATACAATCAAATATGTAAGTGTCAGATTGAACTAAAAAATATTATCGACGATTATACAGTAAAAGTAAAAAAATATCGCAGACGTATGGTTGTCATTGATATAATTGTTTACTCAGTTTCTGCTATTGTTGCTGGAGCCGGATTATTATTATCGACAATAACAATGACGGCGCCTGCAGTTGTAACAATTATCGTTTCAACTTCAACGACTATCGCAGGCATTCTCAGTATTATCGCTAAGAAGATATCTGCATGTACAAATACTAAATTACACGAGTATATAATAAAATTACATACAGCAAAAACGGCGCATTCTAAACTATCGTCATATATTTCTTCATACCTCAGCGATGGTAAAATATCTAGTGAGGAGTTCGCAACGATAATGAAAACCTATGATGAAGCATTTAGTGACAATAACCAAGGCGAAAAAGCCGAGGATAAAAAATTCCCGATTTAAAATAATAACAATAATAATAATGTCAACGTCCTTGACTGAGTCCTCGACAGCGTCGAGAGAATTACTTCAACAGATCGTCGCTAATATAGCATCGTCAAAAACTACTATGATATCATTAAGTTCGACCAATCCTGAGTTTAGTGTTAACTTTCCAACCGCAATTCCAGCAAAGGAAATAACCCTAGCACAATTACGGGTTTATTATAGCTGGCCAAATATTAGATCAAAACCATTTGGTGGACTACAACCAAATAATTCATTAGTATTTGCAAATAAGAATAAGCCTGATGGAACTCCTGATTGGCAAGTAGTTAGTATTCCAACGGGCAGTTATCAAATAGAACAAATCAGTGATGAATTTCAGCGCAGAATTAAATACATTACAGGTAAAGAATCAAAAATAGCAATTACTGTTTACGAACCAACATTATCAGCGGCAATTGAACTAAATTCTGCTGATTATTCTGTAGATATTTATCAAAGTTCTATTAGATCAGTATTAGGCTGGCCTGAAGGCGCGTCAGTTTATCAAGGACCACCAGAACCACAACGATCCGATTTCGTTACAGATAAAAGAATATTTATAAAACTTCCAGAATATCGTAAAGGTAACAAATATCCACGGATAGGACCTCCTGTAGGAGAAGGACTTGATAGATTTATAGATGGAAGACCACAACATTTTTTGGATATAACCGTAAGTAAAAAAATAAAAGAGCATATGTAACGTCAATTAATGTTGAGCAAATTAATAATGTTTTTAATCCAATCAAATCTGAATACGAACGTGCACTTAATGATCTACGAAATCTATTTTCCAACATCAATACTTTTTACAGTAACGATTTTAAAAAGTCAGATAATTGAAACAATGCAACATTTGAATAAGGTTGTATCAGACATAGAATATGTAAATAAGGTTTTTGTTGAAAGAGAGAAAAGAATACCGGATAAATCTAAAATAGATAATACTTTAACAGTTTATGTAATCAATGAAGACGGCCCAATTCAGCGTATACATGATAAACATTTATTTAAAACAGTATTTCTTAAATATTATGGAATTACAGAAGAACAGCTGCCAACGTTTACAATTCCAGGATATAATCATAATGAAATGAAGAAATCAGTTAATGATCTTATTGATGAACACTTTAAAAGAATATGTGATTCATGGAGAAAATTAATCCCGCCACCAACCATTCTTAAATATAATAATGATCCACATGGTGGAGGCCGTCATATTTCTCCTGGTGTAGTTAATATAACATCAACAATCGCAGTCAATTTAGTATGTGACGTAATTGATAGCAGCTATCAAGTAGATCTTGAAAAATCCACTCAAACTCAACAAGGATATATATTATATTCATTCAGTCCTCAAGCCCCCCCCCGGTGGTTAATTGTATCTGAGCCAATTAATCCAGTTTATCTTCGTGTACATAATCCGCTATTATCAAGGATGCATTTCAAGCTTACTGACCAGGCTGGACATATTCTTGATTTAAGACAAGAATCATTATTTTAATCTATATGTGGGCTCATAGAGCGTCTGAGTAAATTATAAAAATAAAAAAAATAATCTGATTCTGAAATAATAATTTTTGTTTTTACTGATTTTTCATAATCTGATGGGCTAAATGGTACTCTGATTAATGAAATGGTTACAAATTTCTCGATCTGATGGGTTAAACCGTACTCTGATTAATGAAATGGTTACAAATTTCTCGATCTGATGGGTTAAACAGTTCTCAAAATCATTAAAATCTGGACAATATATGTGGGAGGCAATTGTACATATAATGAAGCGAGATAACTCTGTCCTCTCTGTAGAGTAAATGAAGCAGTTATTATCCACCCCCCGTCGCTGCGTCAATTCATAAGACCACGAAGATATTTTGTTCTCCTTCATCAAAACGGTTAATTTTTTAGCGATTTATTTGTTCTCCGTTAGCAATTAGCTGCCACTGGAGCAGTAATTTGTAATAGAAAAGGATATTTATGCACCTTTCGACTCTGATGACTTTAAATCACGTCGGTTTATGCAAGTGCGTAATTACAAATCAGAGTTATTTTTAGCTCTTATAAACATAGCTGTATACATGTATTTTAACCTAACGAACGGAGAACTTATACAGAAAATGTAATGTGCGATTATTTTATGAATTTGTGTTTGGAAATCTACGCTACAGTTGTACAGTAATTGTGATTTTATTCAGTATACTGGTCGTACGTAATTTGCCTGCTTATTCAGTGTTGGGTTAACTATATAATAATTTTAAAACGTCTACATGTATGAATCAGAAAATGGCTCAGTGTTATAGTGATGGACTATGATACTGACGGCTGTGGTTCGATTCCTGTGGCTGACGAGTGTCGACAGTATTCGGAACGATGCCATTTTATATATAAGATTGGGGTGCGAAGCACAGCTCCAACGAATTCAATACCCCCTCATCACGTTAAACAACGTGGTGAGTGCCTTTTGCACTTACCCCGGGGTTTGATTTGGTGGTGGTGGGGTTGTTGAATTCGCAATGCCTAGACAGTCATCTGAATCTCTAAAGTTTCGTTTCGTTTAGAGATTCGCTGGGTGATGTGTCTATGCAAAAGCTCCCTAAAATAATCAGTAGCATGCCTGAGCTCTCTACCTCAATGAAGAACCCCATAAAGAAACATTCAGAAAGAATGCTAGCCAATAGAAACAGAACATGGGGTGTCAATAACGGTCATAACAAAGACATCATCATGCAAAGGACCCCATGAAAGGTACAAAGGCGATCAAGGGGCCCAGTGACGGGTAACCGCTTACGATGCTACTGATTATTTTTGATATTTTTAGTAATATATTTAACATAACAATTATATAACATA
>JAECUM010040837.1:0-26275 GCA_016617855.1 Megalonaias nervosa
AGTATTAAATATCCGGGTAAATAATTCGGAAACCAGAGTTCAACTAAAGATGTTGTCACCTGTTACTGCCACAAACAAAAGACCACAAGAAGCTCAACGTTTTGTTTGTTGCAGTAACAAGTGACAACATCTTTAATTGAACTCTGGTTTCCGAATATTTAGCCGGATATTTAATACTTGTGTACTACCCTTTGGTTTCACTCTGTACCTATTACCATCAAAGGAGATCGTCATATATTACGAAATCAAACAGCGAATTTCTAAGAAAAATAGCATATATCTTAGCAAAGATACCCAGCTGAAAAGAGAACTCCTGAAGTTCGATAGGGTTCTTCAGAATAAGTGTATAGTTGCGAATGTCACTTCTCCATCGATTCGGTATGAAAAGATGTAATATCTGTGCTTCGCTTTTAACCGTTTTCCCATACATTAGGTAGTCAATAGAATCATGAAGGAGATACTTGTTTATGCCGCTTGTGTTTTGAAGAACAGTGCCATTTGTCCAGATGTAAGAGCATTTTATGGCGGGATCCCTGTAGAACGGTATTATTATGTTGACAGACCAACCGTTAACAATACCAATCACAAAATAATTAGTTTGTATATGATGCTCGGTTGGCCACAAAAGACGCCATATTTTCTGAATGTGTGAATCGTAACAAATATAAATATACTCAGCTGTCAAAGTGTACATGCATAAATAAACAGTCATTTGCTTACATCAGTGGTATAAAGTATCATATCATTTTCCTTGCAAACAAGCGACATTTTTCTTAAAAGAAGAAAAGAAAAAGAAAAACTGATACAGAATGCAACTGCTTGACCATTAATTTTGTATATTGTATTCTGAATGTAAAACTAATTTTTTTAAATATTTGCTTAATAATAGCGAATTTTCCAGATTACATTTGTCTTGAAATAATTTATTTGCATATATAATATTCATTTGATATTATAGTAAACTTTTTGTGTCATTGATGTGTTGTAAATATAAGGATTTATCGACCTCTGATTTGGTGCTTATATATAGCCTCATATATTATAATGTAATTCCATTTCATAATTTATTTCTGAAGTTCGTCAGTAACCCTTGGATATAATTAAAGAAATATCATTAGTAAATTATTTCAGCTAAAGTTATTATCCTAATATCATTGTTGTAGAGTACAATATCATCTGCTCGTTGAATGACATTTAACAGTTGTTTGGTTGATTGTATTTGTACGGCGTACCAGAACTGTTAGGCTATTTAGCGCCATACAAAAGGTTATATCTTTGATCATATAAAAGGAATAAAAGATTTCGTATCGACCAGCGATATCAAACCAAAGAGTTGAAAGTAAAATGATAAGAGAATGACATTTAAATAGTATTTGTAAAACAAATTGATATAGTTTGTCCAAGAAAGAAATAACAAAGCTTTACTTCCCTTTGTATATCAAACATAGAGTCTCTCCAATACCATTAAACTAATTTCCTGTTCTTCACCATTGGAATTACTCTAGCTAATGTAGCTGTACTATCTTTTTAAGACAGCATAAAGCGTTTCTTAGATAATAAATGCAGTGACCTTGCGTTAAGATCTTGCTGCGAAGAGAATAATAGCACTTTTAACATAATCCGTAAGTATGTAAAAATGTATGTACCCTAAAAGTGTCAAGAATTTAATACTGAGAACAATAGTCCTTAACCTGTTTTGTCCATAATTGGACAGTAACTACAATATTTGCATGAGGAAATGATTAATCTTCAAGACTCAGCTCTCACTTTAACGCTGCATTGGTATGACATTAATATGATCCATCTATAAGAGGTTATTTGCAGATGCAAGAACAAACAGAATCAATTAAATGCCATTTCCTATTTATTATACATATTAAAATGATTTTTTTCAGGCATAAATGAATCTAACATTTTGCACTATTAATGTAAAGTTTTATTTTGCTTGTCAGTGTACTGTCCGTGGTCTTAGAGTGTCTGTCCAAACAAAATTTATACCATTGCTCACAAGTTTGTAATATTTTAAAAACGGCCACGCCGTGCAAGGCAGTCTTACACTAGTTACTCTAAATTTCCCTTATTACGTAGATAGTTCATTTCGTAAAACAAATATTAATTTTTAAATCATGGTAGTGAATACACATTGATAACGTTATGGTTTGATAGTTTTCTCTACTTTGTTGTCAACTGCATTGTCTAGTGTAGGCATGGAGACTTGTAACATGAGCGCATGGTTCGAATCTCAATATTTGTTGCAAATTTTGCTTATGTGCTTGTTTACCTAGAATTAAGAAAGAGAATAGTGTTATTACTTATATCTTTTGTGCGACTATACACAAATATATCATAACAATAACAGTTAACAGCTGACTTTATAACGCAAAAGTACGGTGGTAAATATGCATATCAATCTGTACACTTAAGCTAGCCAATATTTGTGACCAGATAATAGAATGCAAATACGCCTGCCCCGAGAAAATAACAGACACATATAATCGAATCCATGTAGAACGAAACCTCAGATATTTTCGATATTTTCACCAACCCGATGAAAAATATTCACCATTCACTCTTTTCAAGCAAACATCCTCTATATATCCTTATGCTAAACTATCTTATAGGCATATATGAAGAAAAATGTAAACCAAAATATTACCAAGAGGAATAATATATAATGACTACTTAAGGTTCCGCTGTACCATCTTACTTACAAATGTACGTGTTTCTAAAATATTTATGTATTTTCATTGAAGGGAACAAGCATAACGCTATAATAATAAAGTGTGTTTCAATTATATACCCTTGAGAGAGTCATATTAAGAATCCTGTTTCTAGATATTGTGTATTTATTACTTTTCTCTGACATTTAAATACAATATATTTTTTTCATTACTTATACCACAGAGAATACTGGCATCGGACATATTTATCTTTGTCTTTCTCACCAAACGCCTCTTTCTGTCAACATGTAGACAATGCTTATCATTTTTGTGTTTACTAGGCAAATGTATATATGTTGTTGCGCATGTAGGAATATAGAAGCATTCCTATTGTCAACCATAATCTGTATATGATTCTAAATTGCTTTTGGAATTTTATATTTCTCGTGAAATAAAGGAAACAAAGCCACATGTGTTATATGCTTAAATCAAAGAGGAGTTTAAACTTTTTAACATAAATAATGTAAATAGAATCTGATGTAAAGACAATCTAGACTAAATATTTTACGGTGGCCACAACCAATAGTGATATGAAAGTTTCAATTATATTCAAGCACATTTTAATAAGAGCATCAGTTGTAATGTTCTTCAGTTTGACTGGGATAAAGAGTACATTGCACTCTCTATGAGATTAATTAAACTTTACCCGTTATAAAATATGGAAACACAATTTTAAAAAAAACTACACGGTTGAAAGCATAACTTTTCATTTCTCTTCTTTTTTCAATTGTATATCCAATTATATCTATTACAGTAACGAACAAAGGCGAAACATATATACCTCTGAGCGTATAGGAAAATTCACAGGATATTATATCTAACATTATATTGGTGGGTACCAAACCGCTCAAACTTCAGATTCTGATTTTCATGAAACAAGAGATGTTTCATTTAGTTTGCTGAATCTTTGTTAAACACACGTAGTTATGATCTATAGAAATCATATAAGTATAGTTTAGATACATGCAGTACATGGTTTCGAAGCTATTCGCTAAGGATAGATGACATTAGTTAAGTCGAAAATAAATTTTATATTTCCCCAAAAAGGTATGAAACATTCAAAGCGTGAGATAGCAGAAGAGACTCGTTATCAAACTGAATGGAGTAACTGAAATATAAAGTGTGTTAAGATAACAATGATATTTCTTACAGAATACAATGATGAAAAAATCATTTACATTGGAACAAAATATTGTTTGAAGATTAGCATTGTCACCGAAAAGTAGAGATCACTGGCGGAAATACATGTGGAAAACGTGCATGCAATTGGCAAGACTGCAGAAAATATTGCAGAAAACAAACGACTATGTAGATCGTACCTAGTTTGGAAACCTGAAGAACACAAAGCTCTCAAATTAAAAATGAACTATATCAACAAGTTACATGTTAAGATTTTAATTGTTTATGTGATTCAAAAAATACATCATGGTACAGGAGGCAAGTGCATTTGTCCTATTTACGAACGATATTATCAAGGAAATAAAACACCCTGTCAAGCGAGACAGTCATGCACGTTCACTTATTTTCAAATCAATTTATGTGAGATTTAAACCAATAGTTTGCAGAGTAAGAAATTACATTCAAATAATAGACGAGCCATTCAATACATTTACAAAATGAATTGTGAACAATTCCAGACTAACAAAGTTAGCTGCTTTCATAGGTAGATACAATAGATGGTTTCCCTTGAGAAACCGTACAACACAATTTTCAGGATGGCCGTTGCACAACCAAACATATACGACCAACTCGACGTCATAAGGTTTGTTCGGGTGGAAACTATTTACTTATAAAACTTTTTGTTCAGCAGACTTGGCTCTAGAAAAAAAATTGTAATCTGACTGTCGTGGAGACATTATGAACATGATATCGGTCCAGCTTTATTTATGATGAATTCGATATAAAATAAGTATTTATTTTTAAAAAAAGCAGGTTTTGAACAGATATTAACAGATACTAATTTGTTCTCTACCGACGACAGTCCACTTTGGAGTATGAATGCATACCTGTGCCACTATTCGATCTATGAAAGACGTCATTCTTTTCAACCATACTGGAAGGTGCTGTATAGTCTCCTGATGTAACATAGTCATCCCGTGTGCTTTGTTGTATATTAGCAAAGTCATTATCATCGTCAAACGCATAATTAACATTTGTACTGGTCACAGAGGGATAAAACCCACTGGATTTTGTCATCTGAGTCTGCAACAAAACAAACTGTTTTTAGATCATTAGAAGGTCCAAGTGGACAATATGTAATACCCCTGGATTAAATGACTAAACAATAGATAATCTCAAGAACAAAGTTATGTAGTATTGTAAGAAATCACTTCCGTAGAGCTTAGGTGAATTCGATCAATATAGTCTCTAATGACGGAATTGTTATAGTTTATTGTGGAGAATAGCTTGCCGCGCCACAGTTTTCTTGAAGTAGCGTCCGATATCTACAAACGAGTTTACGAGAGGATGATAATGTGGCAGTGGTTTATTGTATGTGACCCGTGCAAGCATGAGTTAAAATGTTTTCTTTGAGACAAAGATGTGATATAGAAAGGGCAGTAATTTGTCTACGTCACTCCCCTGGTAAATTAGTTGACATTTTGTGTTTTATTTAAAGTTTAGCCAATTTAACGTAATGTCAATGCTCGGTAAAACTAAATAATTCATAAAGAAGTTTAACTTCAGTGGGTTTTTCTTATTTTCTTTTTGTTTTGTTTTCTCTTTTCGTTTAGTAATCACACGATATCGGAACCTATAGGTGCATTTTGAGATCACCAGTGAAAGCTTGCTCTAGGTTTGTGAACAGATTAACCAAATTTTAAAAGAAAATTCAGATTCGCACTTGGTTCTCTTTGCAATCTTGTCTGTTTGAAGCAAACACCGACGTTAAAGTTTCTATGTTTGCATATATTTTCTAAGCTACATTTATATTCATACATTTACACATTTGTTTTAACAATTAAACCAAGGTTACAATTCACAACGTGGAGAGAGAGAGAAAGACAGAGAGATACAGAGAGAGCGATGGAGAGGCGAAGAGAGTGTCCGTTGTGAACAGTGGATGACAAATGTACAAGAGGATACCATCATACAGCTGAAAATAAATGTCATTATCTAAATTAGCCAGGATTGTAAACAGGATTAAGCTGCGTAAATAACGATATCATGAGTTACACATGATAATTTCAACTACTAGAAATGACATTGCTTTGAGTGAGGGGGTTGATATAATGATCCGTTAAACAGTATAATGATACTAGTTTCTTGAATAGGGGACAGCTCATCGACTAACTGATTATGTAGCTCCTTTCGTTCTAGTTAATTTGTATAATCTTTAGTATACAAAACACTGGCTCTATGCGACCTTTAGTATGCAGTCTAGCCCTGCACATGTATATTGTTCACTCCAATAATTGAAAATGATAACAAGGTCAAAAGTGTATAAGCATTCTAGATTATTTGCATTACACAACACACCTTGCATATTTGTATACAGTATATTTCCTGTAATCCTATTGATATTATTCTTGATATATGGTTTGAGAGTCGCATAGAGAGAAACCAATATTGGTTGTGGTAGGGGTGGGGATTTGGTGTGTGTGGACGAATGCACTGCGACCCACAACATTAATGCAAATGCAAAAATTAAGTAGAGTCAGTAATGAATAGAAGACACAGCAGATGCATCCAACCTCTCCTCGATTGTGTGCTGCGTGTATCAAGCGTTATCAACACAGTGGAAAATGCTATATATTTAAACAGCGACCACAGAATTCAAACGACTTAAACTTGTACTTGTCCTATCAGGCAAGCATCTTAAAAATTCGCTTGCTCTAATCGCTTGTTAATCGTAAATAAAAGAGGCTAGTTTTGGAGCCCTTTGTGAGTGTGAATGTAAATCAACACACATTGGTACAAATAACAATGCAAGTGATGCTGAAACGTTACATGCTAAAAATGAAATAAGTTTGAAATCCTGATGCTAATAATAGTACATTCAGTCTAAACAATTATTACCAGCATACATTGTGGCATTATATAAACCTTACCATCCTGCCATAGAGAGATTTTCCTGCAATTACCACTAATGGTATGCATGGCTGCACCGTGAATACGGCTAAGCAATTGAAGCCAGGTTTTGATTGGGATAAACATGATTAAATTCAACTCTTGAAATGGCATATTACTGCTTTTGATAAAGGCAATGCGATGTTTCGAAATAATTTGGTTCTGATTTGTGCATTGTTTTTTTTTTTTTTGTTTTTTTTTTGTTGTTGTTGTTTTTTTTGTTTTGTTTTGTTTTCTGAATAGTACCAACGTCCATGGAATTGTGAATATTTACACGTCAATGAGTGAAGACTGTAAATCTGACATATGTTTCACACTGTTAATTCACGCATGTTTGCAAAGATAAGCTTCTTGACCAATTAAAGGTTCTAATAGCACGTTCTTTGACCCTTTAACATTCTTTACTACATACATGACAGAAATGGTTCTAGACAAACTGCATTAGGTGTCTAAGACGTTTAGCTTTACACTAAAGTTGCGAACAAGGAACGGTTTAAATATTACTTCGTTACTGAACTATATTGAATGTATATATGAAAATTTTAAATAATACATACAGAGAGATAACTTGCACCTCTGTTTGAATTGTTCAGTTTCCTTTCACCCATTCCACCAAGTATTATATAACTTTATGTTCATGCTGAAGTTGGTGGTTAGAGTGCATCTCGTACCAACAAGTTGGAATTCATAGAAACTTTGAAATAGTGGCATATGTGATTGTCTTAGCACGCTTGAGCTTTCAAAATAAAGTTACCTTATGTCTAACGCTATCTGCATGAAATCTATTGGTAAAATAGTTATCTTCTTTGACAATAATTAGAACGCACTTTGCTATTTTGATAAACAATCATTCCCTCAGATTATTCGGTATTAAACAGGCTATATTTTGCGATGACATTACATAGTTTCATGATTGACTAATCTTGAATCCTGCGAAATCGAATGCAACCAAATCACTTTTCACTTGTGTAATGTTTGCATCGATTTCATTGTTTGATATACAATGTCAAGGACAATGTAGGCAGCGAAAGTTTGCGGAAGGATAAGTGCGAAGTCAAGTTTGTAAACGTTGTATATTTGTCTCGAATGTTGACTTATTAAAGATACCAAACTGTTTTGACTGTTATGCTTGAGAAAAAAAAAACATATTTCTACGGAGTGTATTTATTTTGGCGGAACATTATTACAATTCGGACTACACGGTTATTATTGGTAATGTATCTCTAAGAAGGTTTTGTACTATAAATGTAAAATACATAAGATACAAAGTCGTGTTCTTTTATAAACCATATTATTTTTAGAGTCGCTTCTTATGACAGGTCGATGTGCCAGGGTTGATTTTCATTCCGCTTTCATGACCGAGGGGCTCACTGTAAGGTTGTAATAAACGTTTTAATCATATCCAACATTTTATTTGGATATGTGGTCGGATTTGCAGCTTCAACATAACTTTCCAATATTTAATACGTTGCTTCACATCTTGTTTATTGGAGCACAGATGAATGGTATATACTACCTGTCTTCTGCCAATTGAATAGGTTGCATTGAACTCTGACATATTGTTGGACTAGTTGATGGTAGCTGTTTACAGATAAACACAACTGAATATAACCTCTTTACTGCGAAGTTGTCTGAAAATGTATATGTTCCAATTATGTTGAAATTGAAAATACACCACGAAACAATATCAATTCAATTAAACGTGGCATTGAATGACCAGGAAGGAACTTAAATCATCTGTTGCAGAAAAATGTGGATTTTTGTTATTTTTTTACAGAGTCGTAAACTATTAATGACAACGCATCAACAACATTGGAAACGTGGCACGGAATCGTTGCGGGCCAGATTTCAACCAAGCGAAATAAACACATGGTGTTAATTGATGAAAGAGGCAATGGTATTATAAACAGTTTCCTTTCACCGACATCAATGAATACCTGTGGTAGGATTACATAAGCTGCGTTAGTGAGAATTTTTACTCGGTTTGGTTGAGGTACTCGAATTTCAATCCGTAATATCTCAATTCATTTACAACACAATGTGCAAAATATTTAATAGTAATAACGAATAAACATTATCTTGCCAATATATTGAAATTTCAGAGAAATAAGTGTAAATAATAGACTTTTGCCAAGATATGGGCAATTCGATAGAATCGCATGCGTAAGAAGGGAAAACGTTTATTCACTGAACGCATTGGTTGAAACGAAAAGTCTTGGCAACGGTCACATACACTAGAAAAGAACATAGATATGGTGACCTTTCTCTGGTCTATTGAATGGTTCATATCAGTGCAGAAACGATCGAGCTATGCATATTTAGCGAAGAAATCGCTATTTCATTGGTAACTTGGATATTTAAAAATACGAGTTTTGTAATATAGGAATCTTTGGAATATTTAAAAGTAGACTCATCCAATTGTGTTTAATTGAAACAAGAATCCTAGGCCCAAAATCTATTTTAAGGTGCCATTATGCAGTATGCTGCTTGCACCGTAATAGGTGACATCAATTGGTCACATTATATGCAGCCCGGCCTGTGACAGTGCTATTGTAACATTATATGTAGCTAGGCCAGTGACTGTGCTATTGTAACACAAGGATTGAGACTTGAGACTTCATTGCATAGTTGAAAATATATGCATCTGATTTTCTTACCGTGTTATTGATTATGCAGAGAGAGAGAGAGAGAGAGAGAGAGAGAGAGAGAGAGAGAGTGAGAGTTAGATAAATAGATAAATAAATAGCCAGTTTCATGTTGCATATTGATTCCATATTTTAAAAATCACTGAAAAGAGATTATAAAAGATATAATTATGACCAAAACATATTTGAGAAAATGCGTTTCCCAGTTGGTCTTCACGGCAGCACAAATGTTTTAAACTATTGATATATTTCTTATATCTAAACGAAGAATGAAAATAGTCATAACTATTTCACGTGTGATTTGTAATATAGCTTTTATAAAGTAAATAAGGAAAATATGATAGAAAACCATACAATTGGAGTATTCTATGTTACAAAGCAATCAATGTGGAAGTGAAATAAATTGAATATAAATTTACTTTTATCTACATTTCTGAAGACGTGTGTCAATACAATGTTGACCGGTACTGACCTAAATTGATCTAATACTTAGTTTCGCGGGAGGAGGGGAGCTAATCCATGTGAATAAACGTATTTATTGATGTTTATGCCATCTGAAACAAAGATGGCTGTCACGTTCCATGGTCACCAGTAAATAAAAATAATTGCAATATGAAAAAGTGGCGTCTTATCTTGAAACACGAATGCAATTACCTTTAACTCAAGTCACAAAATATCACAAATACCAGAGCTCCTGTGTAATATGATGGATAAGTGTCAATCTATGTTGACTCCAAAATGCCCATATATATTTATGTCGTGAAATTACTTTCAAAGTAGTAGGATATCTGCTAAGTATACATTGACATAACTTTCCATGTGGTTGTCTGCTTTTAATCAAATGTTCAACAATTGTGACCCGTATCCTAATATTGTTTGCATAAGTAAATTTGACTTCTGTCCCCTACCTTGGGTATAATGAGTCAAAGCGCTGAAGGACACAATTTGGACTAAACCGAATTTAGATTGTGAACTTTTATTCATCTGTTTCTTCAATCTCTCTAAAGCCTCATCTTGGATCTGACAACAATTTGCACATAAAGTTTAAAAAATCTTAACGTTTTGAACCGTTTTTAGTCGGTAAACATTACATAGTTCTAAAACCACACAACTGTCATCTATCAAAATGGACCTATGTGTTGACTTGAACGTGTATGTTTCATGGCTTTTTAAGCAGATACTTTGAAGAAATATAAACCTTAACAAAATGTTACATCTTAGCAGAAGAGTATCATATGTGTAAATCGGTGACTTGGATATATAATATTTATACGGAAATAATGCCGCTTCCCTAAACTGAAAAGTTCATCAAGTGTTTTTGGTTCTGGTTCAACCTACCTTAACCTCGCAGCTTACGACTAGCAGGAGAACAAGTACTCCCGAACAATGGTGAGAACGTCTCATCACACCGATCCTTCTTCTTGATAAGTTTCTATGATCACGAAGAAAACCCAGAAAGCAACAAATAACGCCCAATGTATATAATCACAATTCTTTGTTTCTTCTATTATATTTTCCTCTTACTTTAAGCATTATTTTAAATACTCATCCACTTTAAACGCCATCTTCACTGTCTCACTGATAATCAATTACCATATTATAAAAGTTCAAATAGGTCAGAAGAGTGCAACGCCTTTGAAAGGTATAACAATAGTATACACATGTGACGAGTGAGGTTTTCACATGATTCAACATTACATCATAGATTTACAATAGATGGCATCTGAGGCATCTAACGGGAAACCTAATTTCAAAATTGTCAATAGGATTGATATTAGATGGCTGTATGTGTACGTGCAGGAAATTGTATGATCTGCGTTTTAGCCCATTCCTATGTGGAAAAATCGATAGTTAGATAGAGAAGCGGACCTACATTAAATCTGTCCAGCATCCACAATTTTTGGTACACTATCTAAACCACCATTGTTGGATATGCTATCTAACATACTCACGACTATCCAACGACGATGATATAATTGTTCATATCCACGCTGTACGTATATACGTACGTACATACATACATATATACATAACTACATACATACATAAATACATGTATGCATACATACATACATACATACATACATACATACATACATACATACATGCATGCATGCATGCATGCATGCATGCATGCATGCATGCATGCATGCATGCATGCATGCATACATACATACATACATACATACATACATACATACATACATGTCAATATAGTTTTAAAGGATATCTTGAACAAAATATCTTATTCACCTAAGGAAAATTACAGTGAATCTACATTTTCTGAAAAGATTTTCCAACGGCTTGTATTAGATGTATCCTATGTACCATGCAGTCGTTCGGCAACTGGGGCATCAACTGAGAGTCATATTAAAATCAGTTGTTTTATGGTATTATCCATCTATGAGACGATCGTAATTCGAGGGTTCCATGCATTAAAGATGCACCTTGTCGCAAGGAAATAATTTCCCCTAAATGTACTCGTCATGCAAAATGCTTATAAAAGCTTCATCGAGGCAGGAAAACATGCACTACTTCAAAGTGGAGAAGATTTCATAAAACCAATAAAGCGTGTATCAATGTTATCACTTTCTCGTCTACGCCAAAAGCAAGGAGAAATCTGAGAGGGACGTTCAAACCCATTCTGTGTTCAAAATTACGTTAAGAACGAAACGTGGTAAGATATATTAGTGGTTCCAATGACTAACTCGAAAATTAAAAATGATGGATCGAAATTCTTTCCAATGTTCCAGGTCAGATATCGATCTGTATGACATGCCACCGAATTGTAACCAGTGTATCTAAGACCACACGAGCACTTAACTATTATAAAATGAATGGATCAAGCGAAAACTATATCGATATGACAAATAATCACGTGTATCTGAAAGAGGAGTTATTCAGGTGTACAGCATCAGTATGGGGGAAAATGCCAGAGATCTTCCCGTCAATAAATTCAATCATTCGTTGTTGTTCATTGAAGGTGCCATCCACTTCTCTTCTAAGCAGATACTACTCAATAACCTTTGTCAGCTTTGTACATGACTTTCTCTATGCTTATGTCATCCACGAAACTAAATATACCTTACGCTCATTTCACCACTGTGATGGTGTCGTTCTGGATACAGTGTGTCTAAGAACATTAATACCGTTATGTATCATACATCTATGATGATTGGGGTTTGGATTAAAAAATAAGAATGACACATCTTTGTTATGCCATATTCCTCTTGACCTGAATTCTGTGTTACAACTAGGGGTGTTTTCCTTCAATTAATTCCTTGAAACATGTAAATCAAGATGTTCGACAGTCATGTCACAAACTGTGGGAGAAGGAACACCGGATCGAGCCAAAAGTTGTTGATGAAGAATGGAGAGGACAGCATGCAACTTTCTCGGCGCAGAAAACGATCACAACAGTGTCAAGGAAAAGCGACCCATTTTCAGAACAACCCAAATCAGATATCCAGAAACGAGAGACAATAATCATTGGTTTATGACGTGTTTGTGTGCGCATATATATATATATATATATATATATATATATATATATATATATATATATATATATATATATATATATATATATATATATATATATATATATATATATATATATATATATAACATTTCATTCCATTCCAAAGGCCATAAAGACCTGTACCGTTTTACATATGGACAATAGGACATTTTTTACATCACATTTCACATTCGATGTCATAGAGGTCCCTAATGTCAACACTGTGGACATTTAACATTACGTTTCAGATTATAGATCATAACGACATAAAGACCAAAACTTGTACACTCAATGTTAACTTCTCTGATTTTCAAGTTAAGAATGCTCTTATTATATATTCTTTTTCGAATTGGTCCTTCGTCTATCAATCACCCTAGCCAGGCCTTTTTCGTATCAGTTCTTCTGTATATGCATTCTCCAGCTACATCACCTGCGCTTTGAGAACCAGTCGAGCTGCCAAGATATATAGTTTACTTGAAAATGAACATTATACGATATCTATCTGGAAGTTTTAACGGTATTAAAGGTTTAATTACAAGTAATACGGTGACTTTTATGTTCTCTACTTACGGTTATCAATACAAAACCCCATGATTACATGATATATCTGCACTATAGAGTTTGGTTTGGGCAGTATATTAGTACCAGTAACAATGGGCTTCACTTTAGTGAGTTTTGCTAACTTACCGTTTAGAGAAAAAATGAATAAGTAGGAAGAACGTGTGTGTGTGTGTGTGTGTGTGTGTGTGTGTCTGTGTGTGTCTGTGTGTGTGCATGTGTATACGCGTGTAATTGGTCTTGGTAAGCAATGATTCCTCGTAGGGAAGACAGGTAGTGAAGTTCGCATTAGACAAAACTTCACCTAATTCTCATTTCCAGTTGGCAAGAATAAGATCAACGTCAGATGCATGATTAGTAGCAGAATGAATGTCCGATGCAGTAATAATGTAGCCAAATTACATGCAGTGCTGATTGTAGATTTAGCCGTGTTGTTGATGGTGATGATCGCGTTGGATGTATTAGTATAGTTTAAAGTAGACGCGATAGTCGTGGATATAATAGCATATGTATTAACCATGGTTTTTCGTGATGGTAATTTCAGAATTCGTAGCTAACCGTTTGAAGTGACTGGCCTTGTGTACTTTGGCATTGAGTTGTCCTTGCATATTTTTATTTTTGAATAGTTTTGATCACATTATCAGCAAGTATGCAAGTAGTAACTCTTTCAGACAGATGATTACTGTTTGTCTTTTTCCAGAACTTGATCAAATGTTCATCCTTTAACGTAGACGCAATATTCGTGTATATACTGCATTTAACAGCTAATGTGGAGGAAGCAAGTAAAAACGATTAAACAGTTAGGTAACGCGGACATAGCTCAGTGTGTGAACAAACTTATCAAACAATGGCCTTATCTGCTTGAACTAAAACAAGTATAACAAGCAATGGAAATATTGCGTGTACAGATAATATTCAAACCGGATGCATGAACCGGTGCTATAAAGTCAAAACAAGATAGATAAAATAGAAATAAGATTATTAATAACGAATGAGATAATGGACAGACTATTAGATTACTACTGTCCTTTGGACGCAGGAAGTTAAGGTTGGAGAACAATACATGAGAAACACGAAGCTTCATTTGGAAAATGAACTATGTTTGTTTATCTGTTAAATCTGTTATTGTGTGCCGTAATAAATTCGATCAATCTATGTTGTAGCATTGCATATTTCACTACTCCAACAGAGACGATCACGATAAACCTAGTGACATTTAGATATGTCATAACGCCAACTTTCATGATTGTTTATTTTGGGACATGTATATAATCAGCGTTAATAAAAGCAGAACATAATTATGTAAAATGATTCCTTCATTTATTAAATAAAAGACATTCATCTCTAAGCAGGGTGTATGCAGGCCTTTATAACATTTGGATACCTTTCAGTTGTGTTAGTGGTTGCATGAAACTTGGACTTGCACTCTGTGTTAGTATTTGCTGCATTAGGATTTAAACAATATAACAAGGCAATGCTAGGGCTATATTTAGCTCATTTGCTTGAACATATTCTTTAATATTTTTCTATATTATACACTAAATTGGTGTTTGATGAAGCTAATGGCATAATAATATATTAAACAAAAAGAATGTACATTCAGGCACAACGCTTTGCAAGAAAAAGGTGTGATACTTGGAGTGAATAATTTTACAATACGCGAACAATGTTACGCAGGTGGATTCGATTTAAATTATTCATGAGTAGTAGAACTAGTAGAAATATATTCAGTCTCCTTTAACTTTGAAACAAAACTAACTCCTTAAACAATTATAACAGTTTCGTAGTTTTCAACATTTTTTTCAACATTGTTTTCTGCCAGACGATACAAAATATTCTATTTCTTGCTTTATATACAAAACACATTCAATTGTCTCTCTACGGCTAGGCAGAGCCTCATATTATGGACTTCGACAAGTATTTCCTTATAAATGTTTTGAAAGTCTACACACAGCGGTAAAATATAATAAATAAAGATCTTCTTCCTTGCTTCTTACACAAGGGACATTCAATAGTCCCTCTATGGCTAGATAAAGCTACATTGTGTGGGCCCAGACTGGTAGTGTGTATATTTCAACAAATGTTTCGTTATAACTGTTTTGAAAGTCTACACACACTGTTCTGCAAAACGTAGTTTTGGGAAAAGAACACAGGAAGAAAGCATGTTCTTCTATCTACTTTGTACAAATATTAGTTATGATCGAAGAATTTCATGTTTCAGTAGTCAAGTCCAAATGACACCTTCGAAAAGTATTGTGCTCCAATCATCGGTATCACCAAATATCACATGAGTATCTTCTCAAGGAACATTAACGCCTCCAAAGGCAAACTCATCTAGTCGCCGTTAGGTTATTATATAGCAGATACTCGAAATGATAGGAGGGACACATCTCCTCTGTGACCCAAACACCTCACAATTTTTTGGTTGAACATAGGTCTCATCTATCATTGGACGGCTTGATATATATCTGCATAATTCCAATAATTTCATGGACGATAAGATACGTTGTGCCGGTCGAACATGACTTTCAAACTTAATTTTCTCAAAAACATGGACAACGATTTTTTTTTACGTCTTGCGAAGTCTTTACTGGATGTTGTCGCAAATGTTCATATTTCACAAACCATATATAGCAGTTACCTTCAGTTAACTGGTATATTGGAATACACGTGAAGGAATGACTAGCAACTCTGTTTTATTCTATTGCATCAACCAAAATTTCATTACTGACGAAGATGTCAGTCGACTGGCTTTATCATTTATCAAACCTTATTTCTCAAAACATTAGATGCCTAAAATTATGATTAATACTTTACATACTTCTGTATTCCTTGTCGAGAATTTATAATATTTTGTTTAACTGTTTTGTTTCATACTACAATATTTGACATCTTTAGGGATATTGCCAGACGCTTTAGGCTTCTGTCTGCTTTTACTACCCCTAAGAATATATATGTAATATATCCTCCAGTATAAAACAGTGTTTAAGAGTAACAACAGTAGTTCATAGGAAACTCAGATTTACAGGGAAAATGAGACCAAAAAAAAAAAAAAAAAAAAATTCACTTTAGCATTCCTAGAGGTTTTCTTATATTTATCATGAATTTCATTGGGGGAGAGATTTTGTCTCGAAAACAAAAAAAAAAAAAATTTGGGAAAATGATGGTATTATAATAAACTTGCTTACTTGTTAGTAAAACAAAATAGCTTATCAGATTCAGCTTATGACCTATTTTTAAAAACTTAATGACCAATGTGCATATACATCCATCATAACTCATTTCTCGAAATGTGCAGATAATTGTAGACAAAAGACAAAGTTACAAGAGAAGATTTTAATTAAAATTTATTGTCATTCTTACCTATATCTTCAAATGAACTAAATTATATAAGTTAGATTAAGTTAAATATCAAAATTCTGTTAAAGGATTATTGAAAATTTGCTTTTAAAGTAAAATTGCTTTAATCATCATTTAACATCATGGTACTTTGATATATAACAAATGTTGTTGTTGTTATAGGGTTTAAGGCCATTTTTCAGTACAAGATAGGCTATACATGGCGGCCAGTATAACTGGTGGAAGAAGAACCATGGACAACCCCGAGAAGAACCACCGACCCAAGAGAAACTACTGGCAATCTTTCTCACGTATCCACATTAGCCAAGCCTGAGACTCGAATCCACGCAGACGGAGGTGAAAAGGCTGTGATCCCTAATGGTGAACGCTTTAGACCACTCAGCCACTGGGGGCCCTAAAACAAATGTAAAGGATGCTGATGCAACTATGTATGTATCATAAAAGCATTTGTTTCTTGTACATATGCGCATATTACAGCAACAAAGAAGCACCTCAAAAAATCGGTTACAACAGCTCCTCATGGAACTTGAGAATTCGTTACAGTATTCTAAACAGTGTTACTGATGTAGGTGTCCACTATCTGTCACATTGCCATCACATGTTTAGTAGCTGACTGTTTTAGGCAGAGGATGGTTTGCCTCATCGAAATAGTTACTAAAGACTGTGATGATAACTTTACTGATTCAAAACAGAATAATTAGTGAAATAGATTTTTTATCCCAAGTATTTATTTTTTTGTCATTGACAGATTCATTCTCTTGAGAACTGAGAGTTTATGATGTGGGGTCAAAACAGTGCATCATAAAATTGGACTAGGATGATACTGTTGTAGTATCTGCTGTTTTGACCATGATTTTTCATGTATAAAGCACATTAATATAGCTGCAATATCGAAACATATACAGCATAGTGTTAGGAATGATTTAAATTACAGCCTTTGAGAAGACATATTATAAAATGCCCTTGAGAATTTGGAATTAACTGTCAAATGACTCTTTAGTTTGGAAATCTATTGAGAACCCTGCCTCTGTGTGCAAGGAGGGCATACCTTGTCAAAACAGCAACATGGTTTTTTCTACCTTGAGATTCCTTATTAATATTTTCTGTAGAACCAAATGAATAGTGCATAGTTTTTATTACTTAGGTATTATTTAATGTAGTATTATTACTAGCTTTATTTGAATCTTAAGTGGTCAGTAAAGAATTGAATTTTAGAGGCACTGGATGCATTGCTGTTTTAGAAATTAGAAATTAATGCTCGAGTGAAGGACTACTATAGCATTAATGTTGCTAACTGTGCAACATAACACTGGTACCCTAGTCCTACTATGCAAGAACACGCCCCTGATATGTATAGTGGGATTAGGGATGGTCATTGTCTTACTTCCTGAACAAACCGTGCCGGTGGCCTAGTGGTTAGTGCGTCTGTCTTGGATGGGGAGACTGTGGGTTCGAGCCCCAGCCGAGTCATACCAAAGACTTTTAAAAATGGTACTAGTAGCTGCCTCGCTTAGCACACAGCATTAAGAGGTTAGTGCTAGCACTGGTTGGCCTGGTGTCAGGATAATGTGATTGCAGGGCCAGCCTTTGGCTGGTTATACCGATTTTAAGTTCAATATCATATAAAACTTGTTTGAAAGTTTATTTTCAAATGCCTTGTTCACAGGGGGCCCCTACAAAATGATCCAAATCGGGCCGTTCGTTTGCTAAGGCCAATGCTGTGTGATTGAGTGGGACAAGATGCTACATGTATATAGCATGATGCCCCAGTGCTGGACATCACTATAAACTGTCTCACTGCAGACATCATAGCGATGTGACTGAAAAGTTTTTAAAGCTACATTAAAAATTCCAAAGCACACACACACATTTCCTAAACAATTTCTGCAGCATACATGTTCCATTGTCTAATTACTTTGGTAATACTGTAGTTACCATGACGCCTTTTTCCTCGTGGAAGTATATCCGGACAGTTGTTGTTGTTGTTGTAGGGTTTAATGCCATTCTTCACCACAAGATAGGCTATACATGGCAGCCAGTATCATTGGTGGAGGAAGAACCCGGGAAAACCCCAGAAAGAACCACCGACTCACGAGAAGCTACTGGCAAGCTTTCTCACATACCTGCATTTGGTCGAACCCGAGACTCAACCCTACGCAGACAGGGGTGAGGTGGCCGTGATCCGTAACGGTGAGCACTTTAGACCACTTGGGGCCCCACTTCCAGAACAGAATCAAGTAGTTTATTTTTTTGTAATGTTTTTGACCACCAAAAGTTATTTGTCATTTTGTTAATAGAAAATTTACACTTAATTCAAACATATTGAGCATATCTCTGCTTCCATAACTCATCAATCTGCTGAAATGATGGCCAACACATTTTGAAAATCAAAACTGCTTGATTGTATCTGTTTATACTTCTGCAAGGAGAACGGCAGCAGAGTAAATTTTGTATGATTAACACAGTTAGAATCAAATCTGAGCAGTTTTATCAGTATGGGCTGTCTAGTATGGGAGATATTCTTGAAACCTTGTCCTTGTTGTTGACTACCGATAGGTTATGCTATAGATCAGTGATTGTTCAGGCAGTACATGGACCCTCCACCAGTATATATCAGAGGTGATGCCCTACATGGTATGACTGACTGGCACCCTATTATCGGCTTCTTTCAATGCTTCTACCTTCTGTTGCATAATAACATGGTGAATGGGTTGTTGATATAACCAAAGACTTATTATCCTGACTCCTAGGAAGATATCAACATTGTGCTTGATAAATGGTCCTTCAAATAATGAAATGATGAAAGGCACACAGTTAAGGTACAGAATGTCATTCAGCTTGTTAAAATTCCAGTTAACTGGTTTAAATATGATTACTGTGATTTTGATGACCTCAATTTGCATATTGCTCATTCATGTTTTGTTCTCATTGCAATCCAGTAATTCTCATTATTATTAAAAATAATTGGAAGGATGATGTTTTCATTGTGCTATCCAAAGTCTGTCCGATTATTATGCAGTGTTGTTGTCCGTTCATATGTCTTTTTGCTGATATTTAACCCAGATATGTATCATAGCTAGACAGAATGTCATGTACAGCGAAACATTTTCTGTCTAATGTGTTTTATGTATCTGAAATGTAGTTTTCTTAGCTTCAACGAATATGATGATGAAACTATATGCAAATATACATTATGGTTCACCATCTTCACATCTCTGATAGGTCAGATTATATCAAGATATAAGACACATAGCAGGTCTGGTTACCTTGTTATTGCATTAGTGATAATGAAAACAATTGGCAGGTATCCAGTTCTTACATTTTATTTAATAGAAAATATATTTGAAGATTTATTCTTACAGATGTTATTGAAAACCATCAGGATGATGGTTCAGAGGAAGAAGAAGAAGATGTGTTACAAGTCCATGCTGTTAAGGTAAGTAACAGAAAAGAGTGAAAAGCAATAAGCTTTGTAATATTCAACAATAATTTATTTTCCTAGAATACAAATTGAAAATGTAATTAAAAGGAACTTATGATATGATGCATTAAATTCCAAATAATCCTAGAATTACAGACACAATTCCTAATAATTAAAAGCCCTGAATAAACTAAATCCAAAGCTGGGGGTGTTGATGTGTCTTTAGTAGCATGTAGAGTGTTGATGTTCCAAGTCTTTTGAAGCCATTTGTATATAAAATACTGTCCCAGTGGTATTAATTTCCTGATCTTATGTTCGTTTCTTGTGCAATTTTAACACATCACGAATTCTCACAGTATCATTAAAAAGCAATATAATCTGCACCAAATTGATTTGTTTAAGAAGAAATTCATTTTTAACCCAAAAATCGCTGAAGCTATGAGTTCTGGCATTAAAGTCTCACATTAAATAACATGCGAAGTCAATATGATAGTAATTTAGGATGCAACTGTAGTAAGTTCACCTGCGGTATATTCAAATCTTGAATATGATGGAGGAACATGGCTCCAAAATAAACAAATCAGTTTTAGAACCTGTTTATTGACTATGAATCAAGTATATAACCAGAGTCCAACCGAATTGTTAGAAACGTTTTAATTCTTTTAACAACATCGTAATTAGCTGTCAAATATGGAGTAAGCTTATGGTCTTTCTGTCATCCCAACCAAGAGTGTTTTGATATCAGTAGAGCCTTAACAGAGTGGAACAATAAGAAAGAGTGACAGATATTTAAGTGTTATGGAGATATGGAACAATCGCTATTGCTCTTGCCACCACCTCCTCATCAGAGACCACATACACAAAACTTAGATTAAATCCTGAAACCCTGGCAGCATCCCTGCAGGAGAGATAACTTGACCATTCTATTTTATTTTATTGGTCTCTGGTTATCCCATGGTATTTCTTTTACTTGAACATTATCTTACAGAGTGTCCAGTCAGCATGGTCGACAAAGGCATACAACCATTGAGAGTTGTTGAAAGCCACACTGTAAATCAGTGACAACAAAATAGAATATATATGGGTTTGACTGTCCAGATTGGTTGATAATGAAAGTAAGATTTTAGTAAAAAGGACCTTTTGTGAGCTTGTCCTACCTGAAATTGGGACATCGTTTTATTAACATAATTTCCATCCCTTTACAGACTTGAGTTTGGAAGGCTCGTTACTTAAATCAGCACCTGACTCTTTGGTGTAGTACTGAAAGCACACATTTAAAACTTGTTTAGATCCAGAAAATGGTGCAGCTGTTATGGTTTTCTTTCCACAAAAGCTGTCATCATAGATGTGTCTATACTGATAAAATTTGATCATGAGCACTTTGAAATATTAGGTTATTGGAATTTAATATCATGGTGTTTGCACAGGTTTACAATGGGAATTGAATTAGTACAGCAAGTCCTGAACTCTTGAGTTTTGTGCAGAAACATGGAATCCAAGCAGAATACATCCGAAAATGTAGAGGTTTTCTATCTTGGATTTAGTCTCCCCATTGCATTTCACACTGATATACATATTCCCAAACAATTAGCATAGTAGCAGGAAATGTGTGTGACAAATTTAGATACATATCATAAACAAGACAAATACTATGTGGGGGGACAAGATCATAAGAACAGAATGGAATGGAGAAGTTTAATAACAACAACAATGAGTAGAAGTGCGCCTCTTTTTTGATGTGTGCAACATTATTTTCTCAGGTACAGTAAGAAATTACATCAAAAGGAAGGCATTAATGGATGTACAGTTAACTAAACCAATGTGAATTTTTAGCACTTCAAAGATGTATCAAATTGATTTTAACCTTCTGGTTATATCTGTTCTGGTCTGCTCCAGTCCATTCTGGTGATTGTATCCACTGAATCAGTATTGTTGGAAAAAAATTTGGCAAATTTAAAGATTGAAAAGTCTTCTGGCAGATTATGGTTATACACTGTACGTCTGCCTCAGAGATGTGAATAATTTCATTTCCTGGTTTGTTGATTCTGGTAGTTGCTCAATTCAAATGCATCATTAAAAAACATTGATGCCTCTCACACTTTGTCTGCTAAAAATATTTATTACACATGCACATCTCTAGATATCGGTGAATATAGCTTGAATATGTAATAACAGTTCTGGTTGGAACAATGGACATTGTTAGAGAAACTTGAAGTGAGCTAAAATGTAAACTTTTCATCAGCGTGTGATGCATGATTGCTCAAGACTTCTCCATCTCATACTGATGATGACTTTTAGGTAACTGTCAGAAAGGCATAATTGACGATATTCAAAGGTCTACAAAAATTACTGGAGTCAAAATTGATAAACTCATACAGATGTTGCACAAATGATGGACTAGTACCTTTACTGCTATTGTGACTGTTGATTAGCTGGTCAATTTAGTTTGGTTTGGTTTGCTTTGGGGGGTTTTAATGCCATGTTTCAACATGGCAACCAATATATTAGGTGGAGGAGGAACCTGAAAAAAACACCAACCCAAATTGGTTGATCTGTGACAAAACCTTACTCTGTAAGATGTGCAAGTGATCTGTAAAAGCAAGCACCTTAGTACACTAGGGCACATGGAGCCTCTGTTGTTTTGATGTTTAACAGCCAAAGTCATTTAGACATGAGACCTCAGATTTCGGTAGATCATTATGGTCTTTGCATCATTTTCAGATGAAAAGAATCTATATACGGCAGCCAGTTTTACTGCTGAAGAAAATCCAAGTACTTTTGAAACACCAAACACCACTTATGTAGAACCACTGACCTTCCACAAGTAACTGGCAACATTCTCATCTACAAATTGGAGGTAGGTAATCACATGACAAGCATCTTGTACCACTGCCATGGAAGCCCCTCAGATCTGTATCACAAGACAAGCATCTTATACCTCTCTGCCATGAATGCCCCTCAGGCCATAGCTATAAGCCTCATATGAAAGGCTGGAAGTGGGAGATAGAACCTGTGACAAGTGGATTGAAAGTGCAGAACGTTACTGCTAGGCCATCAGTGATGATGATGATGATGTTGACAATACAGTTAACTGCAATGACGTTGACTTTATAAGTACTCTGGGAAAAAAATGATTGCTTGACTTTCATCCATTTTTTAAAATCTAATTTATGATATAAAAATGTTTAACATGCTATATTTCCTTTTTCAAAAAAATTTATATTAGTCTTGAAACAAGGCATATTAATAAAGACGTCGGTAACTGAAATATATGTTCTTACAAGAAATGAAATAATGTAAAAGTATGCAGAAAATATGCGACATCACTTCCACAGGCATTAATGTTTTCTTCTGACAAATCATATAAGTTTATCAAAACATTTATTGAAAAAACCAATCACAAGGAATCGTAGCATCTGACCACACATTTAAAGCAATAAAAGATTTTATTACTCTAATTAAAAGTAGCATGCCTGAGAACAAAGAAAAATAGAAAAACATAACGATCACTTCAGTTAACACACAGTTTAGTAAGGATACAAATTCATGATTTCTGTATTAGAATAGAAATCCCTAATCCCTATTATAAAATCTATATCATGGACATTAAATTATTAGGTATTAAGGGTCTGATCAATGACATTTACAAATAATAAGCCACCAAGAAAATTTGTGATTTCACGGTATCAGAAATATACATGGCTGATAGACAAGCAAACAAAAGGACAAAAGATTTATTATAATGAATAAATACAAATAAAAACATGCGGTAGATTATATGGTGTATAAGAATTCAGCAGATTACCTCTAGCCAGCTGTCATTTAAATCGCTTCTGTCCCCAAACCAATATTAAAGTCGCTTCTGCCGCCCAATAACCCATAGCCAGAAATTATGTAAAAAAAATATGCTTATCTAGGGGGCAGTGTTTTTTTATTAAAACATATCTGATGGTGGATCATAATATTTTTAAATTGCTTCTGTTGTGGGTTGGTTGAATTTGAAAGTGCCTTCCCCCCAGGGGTATATGTTTTACTGAAACAGCCCTAAGCAGCATTATCTAGCGTTTCAACCTTTTACTCGCCACTCTAGGTCTTGACGTCACTATGGACACAATATTTGAACCTTTCAACTATTATAAGCTGTATAAGGTTATGTTAATCTTGATCAACCTTCTTGGCCGAGCACCACTGATCCAGTATTTGTTCTTTCTCTCTTGCAAATTCGACATGGGTCTGTCTAGTTTCCGTTTTGGGATTGGGAATAAGAGCATTTGGAAAGTTTGTCTGTATTATGGTGCTTATTTTTCAATCTGTTGCAGTCAGAAAAAAACGTGCACTTTCTTATTGCAATAAGTGCAAACCTATTCTCAGTTTCCGTTTTGAAATTCCTAACCTGTGTTGATGTACGTCAGGTACCAACAGATAACCCCTCAAGATACATTCCTTAACCACATCATAATTAACATTTTGTTGTAATGACCGCGAAGTGTAGATTTTATTAGCTTTGCCCATAAGTACACTTTGTAAAAATATATCCCAATGCTCTCTTGGCCATATTGATCTACCTCCTCTTCTCTAAAAATTCGTACTAACCTATTATTTGTGATAGCATCAAAACATGAGTTTGTATGTAAAGGGAGGGGTGCTTTTCACTTTTCAGTTCTAATTTGTAATGTAAATTGCATTTCCCCTTTTCCTCTCTATTTCCATCTCTTCTTTTTTATTTCTATTTGCCTATCGACCACTCCAGTGGCCTAGTGGCTAGGGCATCCATCCCAGATGCGGGATGTCGCTGATTCGAATCCCGGCCAAGTCATGCCAAAGACATAAAAATGGTACTAACAGCTGCCTCGTTAGGTGCTCAGCATTAAGAGGTTAGTGTTGGGACTGGTTGGCCTGATGTTAAGATAATGTGACTGGGTGGGACAGCGGCATGATGCCCCAGTGCTAGACATCTCAATATACTGCCATGCTGCAGACATCGTAGCGATATGACTGATAAATTGTTAAAGCTACAATAAATATCCAAATCACACACACACACACACACACACTCTATCTGCATATCTTCTCTCTCTCTCTCTCTCTCTCTCTCTCTCTCTCTCTCTCTCTCTCTCTCTCTCTCTCTCTCTCTCTCTCTCTCTCTCTCTCTCTCTCTCTCTCGCAACTCTCTTTCTGCAATTGCATTTATCTTTCTCTTCTTTAAATGAATTCCAGCAGTCATCCGAACAAATTTCAATATTTAACTTGATGTTACGTCAGTAGTCTACAATGCGCTAAAATGCCAACAGTCTTCCTGTCTCTTTATAATATAATCCAAAACGTCTTCGAATGAATTCAGTACAATTCCAAAATAGTGATTTAGTTCAAGAAGTAATAATGAGCACCATGAAATTTCTGTGAATAATTTAAAGAAATGAATCCTCTGTAATATTAACTGAAACACACCCTAAACTGGGTCTTCAAAAACTGATGTTAAGACATCATATGCAATAAAGAAATTCTATTTACTTCTACCATAGTTAAAAGAACCCAAAAATTAATAACAGAACTAAGTTGAAGGTTATTTGGAGAATATTTTAAGTTTTAAACAAGGTCAGGCCTCTTACTAAAACTTCATTTAAGAAAATGTAATGCAGCAGGTACACTTGGAATTCCCATGAGGAACACCAGTGTCCTAAATTCAAACTCAAGTAAACATATTTGCCTCCAGTTATAATGATCTTTATATATAATCTAAAATCATAGAGAAGTATTAGCTATGTATTATTGTGGGGATTTGTTATGGTGTAGTGGGGTGCTCCCAATATTTCATTTAAAGTATTTCAGAAATCCCACCCAGGCTCGATTTTGTTGGAAGTTAAATGTAGTGATAGATGTAAAGCTCTGAGCCCCAGTCACCAATACCGACGGTTAGATCGTTAAATATACAAAAAGAGTGAAATTCAATGAATAACAATTTAATAACAATTCAATAGCCAAT